>WOGO01000035.1:0-38062 GCA_015342085.1 Leptinotarsa defecta
TATCTTGGAAACGAAGCGTTTCCGGACATTTATTTATTTGGACAATTCATATTAGAATATTGTGAGGAATCACCTCCTGAAGTTTGTCAAAGTACTTATGAATCACCCTGTATATATTTTGTTATTTCAGTTTTTGAATATGAAAACTATATTTCTATATATTCTATGTTTTGAAATATAAAAACTGTTTTTTCTTTGATGTATATTGGGAAATGAAATTTGACAGAAGCATGTTTAATATTTTTAAATATTTCCCAAATGCTCGCCTGTGAGTAAATCGCTGCATTACTTATGGAACAAAGAGAAGCAACCAAAATTAAGGGTTTTGCATACATGATGGGCTTTTTTACAGAACTGCTTTTAAAAATGAACTGTAATCCATTTTTTGTTTCAGTGTCCTAGGTCCGATAAAAAATGCTTCGATATTCTAGAACGAGACTACAAGTTTTATTTAGCTTTCGAAAATTCGAACTGCCGAGATTACATCACTGAAAAGTTTTATGTCAACGGTTTGGGGCAAAACGTGCTTCCAATCGTTATGGGCGGGAGGCCCGAGGACTACCAAAGAAGTGCACCAGAAGGTGAGGAAAAAAGTTAATTTGCCCCGGAATTTTTGAAAAGTAACTATAGTCTGACATAGAACAGGAACAGCTGACTTTTTGAGAGAAGCTTGGCATTGCTCTCAATAAAATTTTTTTCTACTACTTAGGAGCCGTCTGACTTGTCTATTTCTTCTAATGGCTGGAAAATAGTGCAGCTTCACGGGCTCATTGCGTTTTCCTCCCATATTTTTCATCATTCGAATAATCTTGCTTCCTGACTGTTGTTGAAATGTATAGGAATCATGCCTTCTAATTCTGAACACGCATAAAAGAGGTTTTGGGTTATTGATTTTTTTGTCTGAACAATATAAAATTCAATTATCTTCCATTTCATTGTGGAGTTCCCTATACCTAACCTAAAAAGTTTTTCAGATTTTGGCTCTTTCAAATATTAACTCTCATTTCAATGCATTCATTGAATAAATATGGCTTTGAAATGACATTTATTTAATTTGTTCAGAAAATTCTCATTGACATTTGTTATACTTGTAAAATATTCACTGTTCACTAAAATTTACATTCATATTCTGACAGTAGTTCATTAAACATACTATACAATATTTTTTTTATTATTTAACTGAAACAACAACAAAATATGAAACACAAATATATTCGATTTAGAGTAGGTGCTCGAAATGACGATTATACTGTTGAAAACAAAGATCCACTCTCTCTAGGCAAGACTGTTTAACATTCAATAACATTTGAGGCGTCACTCTTTGGAAAGCAGTCCTTATTATCTACTTCATATTTCCAGTGTGGTTGGAGGAGTGTCGTTAACCTCATTCTTCAAGTATCCCCATAGAAAAAAATCAAGGCAAACCAAATATGGTGATCTCGCCGGCCAATTTTGTAGTCCTTCCCTACCAATTCATTTATTCGGAAAGCACATATTCAAAAACTGTCTGACACTGAATTTGAAATATACCGGAGCTACATCCAATTATAACCACATCCGTTGTGGCATATTCTCCAGAAGCTCTGCAGGTCATCTCGTAAAAATTATGATAATTTTTCACTATTCAAAAAGTATGGTCCTATAACTTGTGTACCTAAAGTTCCACCCCATACGTTAACAGGCTATCTATTCTGGTGATCCAGAGTACGGAAAAAATGAGGATTCACATAACTATATTGATGGAAGTTGTGTCTGTTCACTAAGCCCTCATTATGAAAGTAGATTCATCAGAAAATAAAACGGAAGACAAAAAATGTCCATTTCTACTAAACTTGTCCATAATTCATAGACAAAATTTGATTCGTCGATGGAAGTCTATTTCATATAATTCCTGGTGCATCTGAATACGGTACGGGTGGAATTTGTATTTTGTTATTACCCTAAAAATGCTCCGTCTACTTATTCCTGTATCTTTCTCGAGTTTGCGTTGACTCGTATGAGGGTTTGGTATGATTGATTCCATAATAAGAAGTTTATTTTATTCATTTTCAATAATAGGTTTTTGGTTTATTTGCCTTTTCATAAGCCACACTTCCAATCCTACGAAATTCATGTAGAAATCGTTTGAACACCAACTTGTTTGGATCATTCTGGTAAAGATATATTTGTGTGTACACCCCAACGCCGAAAGTCACTTCTCTAAACACTCACCAATCGCCTAAATCATATATATCCGCTCTTTAATGAGATAAGTTTTCATTTTCAACGGTTGGCCGACTTGATTAGACCCAAAATCTACTGTTTACTGACGAAACTCTGGGAAATCTATCAATTACATACTTCTTGAAATCCTTAATGAAACAGCATAGTTAAGGGCACAATTATGCAGAATTTTTCATTTTGTTAAGAGGAAAACATAAAACTGAAAGTTATGTTTAATGTTAACCTATTTATATTAGTGAGAGCATTGCGTCTGAGCATCTTCCGCTAGAATCGCAAAATCAGATATAAATAATTCATTGTATGAGCGTCTGTCAAACGAGAACGATATTGGTTTTTTGTTTGTTTCAAGTCAAATCAAAACACATTTCCTCAAATTCAGATATTTCTCTTTGGAAACCAATCTGGACCTGAAGATGACCTTGCTATCAGGAATATGTTGCGACGCAGAGAAATGATTCCATTCTGAAATATCAAGTGGTACATTTGAATTGTATCTGCAAATTTTTCAAACATTTCATAGATCACTGTAATCAATAAAATTATCAAACCAGTAACTGATGAATTCCACCAACTTTACAATTTTGTTGAAATCAGTAAAGCCAATGTCGAAGTCTAATACGAGTGCTTTAATTTCTGTCGGGTTTTTGTTAGGAATGAAATTGTCGGTAGTATTACTACATTTTCCCCGCGAGTTGACCAATAATTGACTATACTGAACAATATTCAAATTTAACTTCATTTCACTTTAAATACAATTAACCCTTCATCTGAAACTTCAACTATTATTCGAATGTCTATCGCCTAACTAGATCGCTTCGCGTACCACACTGTAACTTCCACTTGACTGCGTCGATATGCTGGTGGCTAGCATTTATATATCGTAATTGAATGCGCTAGGAAATTTTGCCAGAATCCCATCGAAATCGGCAGCATTATTCACGCTACATCTAGAGCGGCAGCGAACATCGTACATTCGCGCGCTCGTAGCTACAAGACAACTGGTTTATGGCTATCAGTGGCGGCCGGCGTTATTTTCTTCAGGGCATGATTTACATGATGCTTGATGTTTAAAATTTGTTGACATTTTTTTTTCGATGTCAAATATCATAAACGTTGTTTGACTTTGGAATGCTGCAATAGAACTAATCATTTCTGTTACTGTTTCATTATTACCCTGTAGCTTCAGATTTATTGTGCTCAGTTTTCCAGTAAAATCTGTTAAAAATGCTGAATCACATTGCCAAGCAGTTGTTGATAATCACCCCTCTCTTAGAGAAAATCAATTGTTTCCTGTAGCAGTTATTGATTACTTTGATTAGTTTTTCTAGGTTAATATATTTCTTGCCTTGCCAAAATCGCGATACGGATCGACCGGTTGGTCACCTCTGTTCTACACATTCTTTGGGATTTATGTGATGATTGTCAGACCACTGATATGGTGCAATTGCCTGGTGGCCGAAGGCTTTACAGAAAAAGGCACAGGCGAAGCTCTCTGGCTTACAGAGACAGGCTTGTCTGGCCATCAGTGGTGCCATCAGTACCACACCGTCAGCGGCTATGGAGATCCTTCTAGATCTACCTCTTCTCCATATTTTACTGAAGAGAGAGGCTAGATGGACTACATATAGATTTGTGCACAACTGCCTTAAATAGTACTTTTCCCGAGTAGAGAGGACTGGATCCTCCGGAAGAAAGAAATATTGAGAGCTGATAGTTGTTGCTTCACAGATGGATCAAAAACACCTTCCGGTTCTGGTGAAGGTGTTTTCAGTGGCAGACCCAGGACAGAGATATCAACCTGCCTAGGAACCTATGCGACTGTATTTCAAGCGCTACGCTATTGAATTGTGTGCAGAGCAATTCAAAGAATCCATACACAAGTCAATTCAAATATTCTTGGACAGTCAAGCGGCCTTGGAAGCTTTTGGCTTCTACCAAGCAACGTCCAAATTAGTAGCAAATTGCCAAAAACGACTCTCATCGTTAGGAAGACTCAGATTGTCTCTGGTCTGGATTCCTGGCCATACTGGCCTGGAAGACAATGAGGCTGCTGACTTCCTTGCAAAGAAGGGTGCTGCAAGCAGCTTCATCGGACCAGACTCTGTCATTGGCATCGCTTTAGGGTTTGCCAATCAAAAATTGAACACCTGGATGGCAAGAAGATTTATGGACTTCCAGGATTGGCTCACTTCAAGGCGTTTATTCACTTTGAAGCTTGATACCAAATAGTTGTTGGACTACTACAGTAGGGATGAACTACGATGTCTAACAGACCTTCTTACAGATCACTGTCATTTGAATCATCATATGCAGAGACTCGGACTGTCGGAAGAGATTGTGTATCGCTTCTGTTTGTGAAATGATGAAACAGCAGAGGACATACTTTGTGCCTGCTCCGCTGGGCACCGAATCAGGTTTTAAGAGTTCGGCAGAGTCATACTCTTACCATCTAACCTGAACGATCACTAAACATACAAACTAATCGGCTTCGTTAAAAAGCTGGGTTTATTTGGTTGAGTATGAATAGGTGTGAGCCACAATAAACCCTTGCGGGTTGCGGTGGAGGGTCGAATAGACCAACTCATTTTCAACCCAACCTAACCTAACTCTGTATGTTCTTATTTATACCACCAAAGCTGGTTTGGGGCGTTTGTCAAAAAAATATATCTGTTTATTCAATTCGTAAAAAAATATCAATAGAACAAGTTACTGACTGATTTGTTTCTTCAATGGTTATTGATACACTGTAACTTTTCGCGGTTAACTTTTCAATTTGCCATTAATTATACTCCAGCATATTTTCTACTGTTTTAGCTTTGCAATTTTTTTAGACAGTGGAAGGGTAACCCAGATAAGCAGCGAGAAAGAATTACTCCTCAATGAAGAAATGCCATTCAAAGAATATTCAGCCCCAATATATGCAGTTGACTATGCGTATTTAAAACACTCATCAACTTTTTCATTGTCTGTGATTTCTGAGAGACTTTGACACCCAATATAGTCAACCTATTCTTGTCCAGCAGTTTCTTCAGTTTTTCACGGCATTTACAGACCCGTCTTAATGGAAATGAAAATTATGACTAGCATTGTCGCAGAGTTATTGTTGAAACCCACAGTTATTAATTTCAAGTGATACGATCTAATTTTTTGTTTGAACCGTGAGTGGATTCTGACAACGAGAAAAATATCAAACTCTGTGTCTGGTTGGCGCCACTATACCAGGTTTTAGAGGTCAGCATTAGTCTTTATTTTGATATAAGAAGCCCCAGATCCTACTGTGTAACAACGTTGGGAGAGATGACTGTTTCAAGATTTCATCTACACGACTGAATTTAGCGTGGTCCTATTGCTGGATTATCGAGAACCATCTGCAAGTTTGTCCTCTGTGAGGGATTTTGTATGAATTCTGTCGAATATAATTTAATTTACATCGTGGTATTAGCCGCGGAAGTCGCTGTTTTTGGCAGGCATTTCAGATCTTACTGTTTAGGAACGTTGCAAGACTTATATGTTTCGAGATAATGTTTCGAAATGTTCATTTTCATATCAAAATCGACGATTTTTTTTTACAATTGACATTGGTGTAAAAATTGTAGAGTTTAAAAGTATACAAGTAGGCATACAGGAACAAATAATGGTAGTTATCTATCTATCTATTTATCTATAATAATATAAATGTGAAAGTTTGTGATCATGGATGTTTGTATGTATGTGGCTCTTTCACACCTAAACGACTGAACAGTTTTAGATGAAACTTTACATATATACAGCTACATCAGAATGGGCTACAATTTTGGTCATAATATAACAATAAGTATCAAGTAAGTCGGAAAAATTCTTGCTCTCTGAGAGCTATCTTCTCCTGCGCTGCCTTTACCGTTGGAAGATAATGTACCGTAATATTGTTCATTTAAAATAGTTCTATGTGGTATCTACTATATGGAAAATACTGAACCATAAGTTGGAAAATATTTTTACAATGCACATTTTGAAATGTCTGTCAAATTCTTATAAAAATTGATACAATTGTCGTTTTAAGTATTTAATATAGATAAACTTTGTTTGTTACACTGAGTTATTTAGATAAATCGTTTAGTTATCACGATAAGATTAACGTAAGATTACTGTAAGACAACGGGTGACGATGTGGGTAGAGGAGCGGTCTAAGCAATGAAGCGCCATCGCCGAGAACGCGGCCCGAACGCGGGCAGACGCGTGAGGACAGACGTCTTTGACGGTTGTGTTAGTTTCGCGAATTTATTTATAAGTAACATAATTCGATTCTCGAAGCTATTCATTACTTGGTGCAGTTGTCATATTTTTTAGTTACGGTATTTTTAATGTTAAAATATAAATCACCAGCTGTTAACGTACAGCCAAAGATACTGAACCTAGAATATTGCAATATGCAGGTAGGTTCTTTGATTAGCGTAAATAAGCATCAAGAAAGGGAATCAGGAATTTCCACTCCCAAAGGGAAAAATTGAAGTTCAAAAACTGTATTGAATTTCGTCAGTTTTGAAGTTGGGAACCTAAAGTTTTGGATTAATGAAAAATATTGTAATTATTTGTTTAAAATGGTCTGTCACGAAACTTAATGTGACAAACCAAATTCTACGCGACTGAAGAATAGAGTGTGCTATTTGAATCTGAATATATTCAAAAACGAATGATATTACATTTTTATCATCCGAATCCTTCCATCTGGTCTCACCAGTCCAGGAATAGTAATAATAAGCAATGTTTCTCACCTAACCCAGCATCACCTTTGTGTAACGGATATATAAACCGGCTGGGTCTCACTAACGAGGACAATTTCCTAACCAAAAGCCTATACATTCAACTCCAAACAACCACGTAACACTTTTAATATAAGAACAGCCTCACCACCTCCATGGCCCCTAGCTCTGGGGTCCTTTTAGTGCGTACGACTAGTGTAGATAATTCCCTTTTATGTTACCCAGCCGAGCCTGTGTGACTCTGGGAATGATTTTCTTTGTACTCGTCACATCTGGCCGACGTAATGAGACTAGTTATGCTTTTGAGGGACGTGAAATATTTGAAAGAAAAACACAATGGGCGGCAGCGTAACAGTTACGGGTTGGCGGAGTTTCGATATCGCTTTATTTTTAGGAATTTTATTGCTTGGAGGGCGGAGAAGATCGCGGAATTAAATATCTGATAAATGACTCACGGGGACGATCCTGTTTCTTTGGGGTAGGAAGCGATGATGTGAGAGGTCCGTGATGTATTGCTGTCGACGGGGTGTTTGAGACGAAGCATTCCTGAAATACCTTTCTGCGACGGGCGGGATGTTGTGACTGATGATTTTTTTCCCCTGTGGTAGGGTGTCGCCCGTATAAAGGAGCGAAAAAAAATTTCTTCGACTTGTCTCAAACTTTTGTTTCATTGGCAAAATTCAGGTAGTGACGTTTGCATACATATCTCAGCAATAAGAAAATATAAATCGTCAAATTGTGATCTTGGGAATTTGATATTTTCATTAAATTTTTTTTTGTTTTATAATTGGGGCTACTTGGGCTCAAGGTTATTCAGATTCAATTTTCAATGTTATCTGTGTGGAAAATAAGAACCAGATTAATGTGTATCAAGACTGAAAATCCTTTGAATTTCAAGAATAAATGATGAGATTATGGTTTTGAATATGAGATGTTGCTAGTGTCTGTGTAGGACATTATCTATACTAGATGAAATCCAGCAGATCAACTTAACCTGGTAATGGTTTTATTTTTAGCTAGGGCAATTAGGAATGTATTCAAGCCAGTGGCAATGCTTGACTTGGCTTGAAATGGAGCCCTAGCTCGAACGGAAGGTTCTCGAACCGACCCAAGTTTTGGAGTCGTTTCGAGCCTTTCCTATTGAATCCGAAAATATCATGAAAGAAAACAATATTTTACTTCCAAAGTACGTGAAACGCGATTTAGAGAAAATTTTCAACATAGACGTTAGTTTCAGCCTGTAAAATTTTTGTGTTCTCAAGTATCCAACTAAGTGAAACTGGAGGGTTTAGTTTCCTTTTCAACCCTTATAGGGTTGATTTTTGGTATTACATATCGATACCGAAGGTTGTTAACTGCTTATAAAAAAAATAGCTCCGAATTTTTATTGTCTTAATAGTGGAGAAAAAAAAACCCACCGAAATGTCAAAGCAATAGCTAGTAGTGAAATTTACTTTTGAATGTATCCTCATTTTTGCAAAATTCCCAATGTGCGCAGATGCTCGGGAAGAAATAATGTTGCAGTAATGAAACTATGCCAAAATTCTCGAAAGAAACAAACATTACGTTAAAAATATCAACTGACACTTCTTTGGGTTTTTTCACCTTCCATAATCTGAAAAATATACACGCGTAGAAAGGGCCAACATTTTACTTCATCCCAATAAGTTATTACGTCAATTCAAAGAAAAATGTTCTATTTATCAGTAACTTGTCGTGTTTGATAATTTTTTCGAAGCTGAGAAATCATACAGATACTTATCTTAACGATTTAGAGGCCTGTCTCGTTCTTCATAATTGGAAAGTATATAAGAAGTTTTTTGTTCTGCGATTCTCCCCATTTCTGAACATCCTCGACAGATATCAAAGGAGTTTGCCCTTTCTACGTGTGTATACAGTTCTCTATTACAATTTTCATATTTTTCAGATTGAGGAAGGTGGAGATACGCAAAAAAAGTCGATAAAAACTGATTTTTCTAGACAAAAAATGACTCTTGTCCAGTGTTTTTTGTCTATACTGAAAAACTTACATTTTAGAGTTACTCTACTTTTGGTATCAGTATCCTATGGGTTCGTGGTTCTAATGTTGAAGACCCTCTTTTTGCCCTCTTTTGAGTTGGAAAATTGAAAATCCCCGATTAAGGCGTCGTTTTGTCCCTCGATTCATCCCATTGAGGGTATCTAGAATTTCGAAAAACCCAGATGTAGGTAACCTTCAGTATCTAGCCAAGATGCTCGCCAAGATGCAAATACCAAGTTTTATAATGCTACTGTTAGAAATGCCTATATGGTAAATTTCAATTTTCTAGGACTGGAAATTGATAAAAGGATAAAATGATATTTTATAATACGGAAAAGAATCGATAATAATAGCTCGTCTCGGCTGAATTTGGTTCGAAGCTCGGTTTGATTTACAGCCTCTTTATGAACGACAACCTTCGAAAGTCAAAAATTGTGCGAGCTAAGGATTAACGAGGTCTCAACTTTTGACGTGCATTTCCTAGCATGGGTTGTACGATAGACAGTGAAAAATCGATCATTCGGTCGTAGGGCTCTAACTACTCGCTCACGGGGCACAATATATGATTGAAGAGAATATTTTGATCGAAATCTGAAACATTTCTCCTAGTTTTCCTTCATGTCAGTATTTGGCACATACAACGACGGATATTAGATTACACACAACAGAATTTGTGCAAAGATCCTGTCATGGAAGAAATTCTTCCAGTTAATTCTCATTGGTATAGTAGCAAGAATTGGCTTAAATCAGACCGGTTTTGGCATTCTACATCAGTGCACCAAGATAAAATTGCCTTCTTGTTTTCCGATTGATTTCATCAAATTTCTACAGAAATAAATTAGAATAAATGCTTGTGATTTTTGACGTTCGATTTGTAAAACATTTTTATTCCTATTCCTGAATATATCTGATCAACACATCAATCAGCTCTTGAAGCTTTTACCTACGTTACTATTCATTAACTAATATTTGTTATTGAATATTAATCTCCCTCAGCATTTCTCTTTACCAATGGTCCTGCTGGAAGACGGAAATTTGTTGAATACATGTAACAATATCCTTAGTTTATTTACGGTAATGAAAGGATAGTTCAGTTCAAATTGAATATCGTAATTTGTGTTTATTATTTTATATTCAATTTAGATTTTTTCCACCTCCTACGAATTTTGTGATTAGTATGCTTAATGCTTATTGACAAACTGCGGTTTATCATAAAAGCCATACAGAATATTTACAATTCGTAAGATATCACTGTGAAGGAATCAAAACTCGAAACAAGAGCACTGAATTCTTTGCATATCTAGATAATGATCAGCAATTCGTGAATTTTTATAACCCCAAGAGGAGTTTTAAAGACGAACAAAAAATCTGAGCAAAATCAGCGAGTATTTTTCTCTCAATATTGAAGCAGTCTTGAACTCTGGAAGGGTATTGGTGTCAATAAGTTCAGCGGACCCACCCATCTATCACATTACACTTTATTTATGATATAATAAAATACTCCTGATTAGTATCTGTTGTTTCGATAGTTTATTTTATTGTTTGGGCTCACTATTTTATACACGTAATAAAATCGGCTAAAAAATTTTGTGGAATGATGGTTGAAATCTTTAAAAACGCAGTCGGTGGTCAGATGTAATGTTTGGATTGATTAATGATGATTTGAAACATTTCCCACAAAAATAACTGTTTACTCGGATAATTTCAATTCCTTTGATCACCCGTTGATTCGAGAAAGTAACTTTCAAGGGAGCGTCTGGGAGTTTTTAGTAGGCCTTCACTACAGTTGATGTCAATTGATCAAAATTTTGAAGGAAGGTATATGAACAAATACAGTTAAAAATGATATACCAAAATAATTCGAAGTATGGCACAAATAATTAATGAAGCAGGATTCCAAAGTTGATTAAAAATACAACTTTTTTTAGAGTGATACTTGATGAGTTGATGTTGATAAATCCTATGAATGCCCAATTTAGGAATGCAGGCTTTCACAGCTGGCAATCAAAGAAGACCACGACAAAACCCGGAAACCAATCAAAACAATTTTTTTGCTTCTATAAAAATTGGTAGTCGGTGTTAATCCTAATCAGCGATGGGTTGGTTTGAAATGGGTTTTCCATTACTTGGTTATAGTTTTCATAGGAACCCTCAATATGGCCAAAATTATACAATCAAAATTTAACTTGTGATAAGTATTGTTTTGGCATTCGTAAAAATTCATACAGAGCTTCGTTTGGCAACAGAAATTTTACTTATAATAGGAATGTAGTCTTTCACGTTGGGGTTGGTTTCCGGGTTTTGCCGTGGTCTTCTTTGGTTACAATCTCCAAACGTTTCAACTGCAACTGAGGCAGTCATCTTCAGTGGCATGATCGAAGTACTCTTCTTGACGTTTCAGTTGATCCTTTTTCTGCTTCGATAAGTTTGTGGGGGGATAAAATGAACATCAATATGTCTTGGCACAATCATGTCGCTGGAATTGCAAACGCCGGTTCTCAAAAGTTTGGAACACTGTTCCGAATCAGAAAACTGTACACACATCAAGCAACTTTTGATGCTTTATGAAGCTTAGATAAGACCTTCTTTGGAGTATAATTCTCATGTACGGAGCTCTGACCCTCAAACAAACCTTGAAGTTGCTGGATTCCATCCAGAAAAGAGCCATCCGCCTGAATGGAGACGCGTACAACACGTGCAACCTTCATAGCCTGGAGCATCGAAGAGAGGTTGGAGATTTCCCAACCAGCAAAATTGTTTTATAATTTCATGGTGCTGCAACAGTTTTATTTTGTAGGTATTTTATAATTACTTCCAAAATGCTAATCGATTATATTAGACGAGCCGTGAACATAATACAGTTGTAAGCAATGAAAGTGTTTTATAAATTTGTCATAAACACGTTTATGAAATAAAATTAAAAATCCATTATAAAATAGTCACGAAATTATGACACAAACGTTTTTACAATTAACTTATAAAACATATTTTTCTATAAAAGTAAATTCTTTTGTAACAGTTTTATAGCACTTATCTGTGAGGTTTTTATGCTCTTTATAAAAGTATTCCAAGATTATTTTATAACTGCTTCCTCTAGCTTTAATGAAATCATTTGATTGGAATATTTTCAAACACATTTTTGTTTTCATTACCATACTGTCACTACTATTTCAAAACAATAAAATAACTGTTATAAAATCAAATTGCTTCCGCTGATATATATTTGCTGTCACCAAGAATAAAATACAGCATTTAAGAAGTACCAGTTGACATTGATTTTAGAGATCGTGTAATCAAGTATAATTTGTCAGTTTTATTTGACTAGCGTCCCAATAACTGTATACCTAATAACGTTGTGTAATATTGGTCATTAAAGAAAAATAAGAGAAATGGTTCATTTTAGACGAAGACCCATGTAACCTAGTGCGTTAATGTTGTTCTTGCTAAAAACAGAAAAAGGTTATTGATGAATAAAATCCGACGATTTAGGTGGAGCACCAAGATTATATACACTCAAATCACTAGCTCAAAACTCATTCAAAATTCAGGAAGAAGCTTCTTAGTCAAAACATCCCGACAGATAATATTTATCCAAACAATACGTGAGAAATTATATCTTCATTTTTAAGGAAATCCTTAGCTTTAAAAGCAGTTCGACTCTGCCGCACTACCATCACTCCTAGAACTAAGTGTTTCTTAACAGTTTTATAGGAGTAATGTTTAAGCTTAAATACATTAAAACTCTTGCTATTAATAACAAATTATTTTATAGAACGACGCCATTTTGAAATGGTAGCAATTCGGAATACTGACATTAGATGAGTTGAAAATATGAAATACTGCACATAAAGTGATATTTACACATGAAAAGTACATAGATATTATAAAATTATATTATTTAGGACAAACAATTAATTTGAGACTAGAAAGTTGATACGTCAACAGAGTGAATTTTTGTATAGTTAATAATTTTTTCCAAAACTGTTAATAAAATAGTGGCGTGCTTAAATTTTACTAATAATAGGTCATATATTTGTCAATAAAATTTCATTCACAGTTAACATATCAATCTTTGAAGCATAAACAATGCCTTTAACAGTTTTGTAAGTACAAAAGTGAAATTATTAAAATGGCCCCTGCCTTTCTATTTTATAAAGCTCACTTGGAGTTACTGAAAAACTGTTACTAAAATTTTATTTAAATTATTTCATAAAATTATTTACGAATAGTGTTAGAAAAATTTTATAGTAACTGCCGAAATGTTTATAAAACTGTTTTGTAATGTTTGTGAAAGGATTTACAAAATATTAATAATGTTTTATAAAACGGTGCCAATTTTCTATTTATAGCTGTTTTATAAACACATTGGAAACATTTCTGGGAGAAATACAGTTTTATAATTTGTTTCTCCAAAAAGTTTTCACAACCATTATAAAATATAAAATTGCTAGTTGGGTTGTCTCTCTTCTATAGATAATTTCACGGGAAGTGTTCAAGTGATTTGGCACATTTGATTCAAATCCAATGTGAATCGCTCCTTTCGCACAGGCACCGCTCCAAGAAGAGAACTTCGACCATGCCACTGAAGACGGCTGCCGCAGTTGCAGTTGAAACGTTTGGAGATTGTAACCAAAGAAGACCACGGCAAAACCCGGAAACCAACCAATACAAAGGTTTGACTACTTCCCAAAAAATAAAACTGTTTTAACCCACTTTTAAGTTTCCAAAATAGGTCCGGCTATGGGATGACAATTATAACAATAATTAGGTACATGCATATAGGTATACCATGACTTTTGTCCGGTTTTTTATGATTCATATAATTCGAAACTATAATGTTGATCAAAACGTATCATCTACTGAAAACATACACATTATCATTAGTAAGTTGCATCCATAGAAGTTTCAGTTGTTTTCTCATAACCACCTGTAACTTCATACGGATTCGGCAAATTCAAAAATCAAAATATATATCAAAATCATTAAAAACAATTTATAGTTGACTCTTACCTGATTAAGAGTACTATTTGAGTGCAGATAAACAAATTCTTTTATCCGAATTAAGCAATCTGAGCAGGTGTTTTACAGGGATCTTGATTATCCCCACACTTATCCTCCCAATATGCATAAGGCTTCTCAATGTTTGTAAGAACCGCGATATACGCGCATTTGTTTTGTAGTGAAATAGCCAACAAGTATAAATACAAATTCATCTCGATCGTCTGATCGTGTTACCCCTGTTGAACTAGCAGAACCACTTATTTACTTTCAGGTCATAATTTTTAAGCTATTCTTAGTCAAATACTGTACTTTTTTCCAGAATTTTTTGTGTGAATCATCTACAAACACACGTAAAACCGATTGCTGGCGAAGCGACGCATGCCATGGCGACGGGTAGCCATGCGCAAGCGACTGTGTGATTCTCTTTCCACAGGTTTGTTGTTACACTATCTATTTCGCCACACTTGCTTGAAGAATAAATTTCATAAAGACTGACAAAATTGTATTTCAAAATCAACTGACAGCGAGTAGCGCACGAATGATTTTCTCATTTGCTATTAACAGATACATAAAAAAATTAATTAGTCAATCAATTTTCTAATCATGGTTGAATTTATATCGAAATATTTATTAAATATATTGATAATTCAGCTATCTAAAATTCTCAAGTTAACTTGTACCTATATTAAAGCCACATTAACATTTTTCATACAGTACAAAATTAGCCTAAAAATGAATATAAAAATTCAAATTGGTTCTGCTTGCGCAGCAAAGGTTGTTTTGCCGTATTTATATATGAATAAGATACATCTGAATCCACAGAAGGAGTTTGTGATTTTCTCGAAGAAAGTAAAGATCATCAAGAAGCTAAGTGTTGGTAAAAGATTGGTGGGTGAGCAAAAAAAGCAACAAATACTAAAAACCTCATTTTTGCAATCCAGACAGCAGTGGCCACCATTAAGCAGACATGTCCCCTCATTGCACACATTTCTATAATTAGTGTTGTCTATAAACAATTGATTAGGCCAGCTATGTTGTTCCCCGTTCTGCAGTCTCAGGTAGAATCCTTTGTTGAGACTTGGGAAAATGTAGAACAAGGTGCTCCGTATCGTCCGTCACTACCAGCGACCGATGAATTGCATTGGGCGATTTGTGCGAAATGGCCGAAACAAAATCGGTAACAAACCATATTAGGCGGCAAGCCGACCATTTTTCGTCTTTCTTACTGAGGAATTCGCTAACGTAGGACGTCATGGCAATTCGCGGTTAGCATAATCAACTCCGCAATCTACGACTGAATCTACGAACGACTGGACCTCTTCATCGAACAAGACGATGAAATTTCTGTCTTATTTTTTCATGGACTTTACTGGCACTGAGTCTGACCGTCAGTAGAGCAAATTAGGGAGGACATCCATCTCAACACTAATCTATACCATAATTAGTGTACAAGCCTACCAGGTAGGCTTGTACACTAATTTTCCTTTCCTTTTCCGCGCCTACCACCCCCTAGGGGAGGTTGTGATATACTCATATACTCAACAGATTAAGAAATACTGTACAATATCAAACAATTTTTGCTTTCACTCAGTTAATGTGCCGGTGGCTTCAATCTCGGTTCAAGTAATTTTTCCAAATTTTCTTAACTCAATTTTCAAACTAGATAAAATTGAATAAAATAAGAAATATTTCTGAACGCTTTTTTAGTTTACTTCTTGTTATAAAATGTAATAATGATACTCTGATTCGAGATGTCTATCACACATGAAACTTATTTTGAAATATTGCTGTAACGATATAGGAATATAGGCTTTCACGGTTGGCTTCAATGTTTTAGTTGGTTTTCAGGTGTTGCCATGGTCTCATTTGGTTATAATCTTCAAACGTTTCAACTACAACTGCAGCAGTCATCTTCAGTAGCGTGGTAGAAGTACTCTTTTTGACTTATCTACTGAAACTCAGTTTCAGCAGTTACAGTTGAAACGTTTGGAGATTGTAACCAGAGAAGAGGACGGCAAAACCCGGAAACCAACCAAAACATTGCTGTAACGAGTCATGGAAAAAGTATGGTATTCTATTTGTGAAAAATGGTCATTACTCTCTCGAGTACTGGCCACATTTTTAGGTCGTTGAATAATATGCTTCAATATCTCAGAATATCATTTCTATATCATGTACAATTAGTTTTTCCCAACTTTTTATGATCAAATGCTAGTTTTGGATCCCAAATTCAATTTGCATCGTGAATATCTTTTCGGAAATAACGTTTGGCACACGTTGTGAAATTATGTCACAGCTGTACCTCATTATCTAATGGTGGTAGGTTTTATTCCACATGATTTATTGCTTTTGTCACATATATAAAGTCTAGAAGGGAATTATTCTCAGTGTATACTATTATAAAAGTACCCTCGTTGGCCCTAAAAGACATTCCCGTCCCATACAAATTCGGTAGCTTTTCTAGCCGATCACAGAAAGGAAAGGTGTTACATGTTTCAGATTTGAACGTTGTTCATTGTGAAACCATCGAGTATGAAATTGTTATACCTAGTCATGGATAAAATCACGAAAAATCACGACAACCGAGTTACATATCTATTTCGCCAAGAAAGTAATTCATTGAAAATTTTACACGACTATAAATCGCCGAGAAACGAGCTTTGAGTGTCACATGTTTCTTGTTATGTCTAAAGTAAATTAATGAGCATGGGTTGGACAAACCAATTTTCTGACAGGAAGGTGGATGTTTCGAGGTGATGGACTCTTTTTTAATTTTTTTGTTTTATTTGGGCTGTCCAAAACAGCTCGTACTCGAAGATGTGAAGAACTCCACGAAATTAGAGAAATCGTGAGTAGGCGTACGAGAGGTTGATTTATTGCTCTTCCACAACTAATTGTTTGATTTATTGTTTTAAATAGTTATTCTAGTGTAAATACATATTATTATATTTGTTGACAGTCTATTCAATTCAATTTTCCAACGTTTCTAGGTATCAACTTTCTGGTGATGCCTATTGAACTACTGTTTTCAGTTTATATTTGTAAATAGCGCAACCAATATAACTAAGTTACTTCTTCCGTACTCCAAAACTACAAAAACAATGATCTATCTAGGTGGGTGAACTTCAAAGTTGTAATCTTCACGTTAATGATTTATCAAATGATCAAATATGTTTTTCTAGAAGTCTCATATACCGTGCTCTGAAATTCTATCTAATCAGTTATCCATTTTATGAAAAACCTGGCAATATTACCTTTTTCTGATATACGAAATCAACAAGATGACTTATATTTGCCTTATATTTAAGGGCATTTTGAAACGTTCTCAGAAGCACAGAAGATGATGTGTCTATATTTCACCCTGAACTATACCAACTTGAATATACCAACAGATTCAAAAATAACATCAGAGTTACTACTGAAACTAATTCTGAAAATTCAGTTACGGGCGCAAAATGTAAAAATCTAAATCTAAAAGTGAAGAAAAAAGTGTTCAAATATATCATTCAAATATATCAACAAGTTTGTTAAATTTCAGAGAAAATTTTGAAAATTGCATTTGGGGAAAACATTCTTGTTTTCTTTGAAATAAAACATATTTATGTTAGTGACACTGGAGTTAATAGGCTATCGATTTGTAAACAATGCGTTCTAATGTTGAATCTGAAGAAGAAAAGGAAAAAGAAATGAGGTCAACAACTTGACATCTGAAGATATTTCGTTCACAATAGATCAATTACCTACATGTCTTCCTATTTTTGCTCTAATTCCAATAAAACCCTTCAATTCATCCCAGTATTCATTTATTCATTCAAGATACTTCCATGAATTAATTTTTGGCGTACACAGGGTGTTACTTTTCTAAATACCTCAGCATTCACTATTTGTAAATCATTATGTCTCTAATGAATCTTTTCGTGGATTTCTTCGAAGAAATGGCAAAATTACCCGACTTCGATTGTACTCAAGATTTCAGAAAAGGGATGAGAGGGATGACGAAAACTTTGCCGTCTTCAATTTTTGACGATCCCACATAAGTTATTTGTAAAAAATGTGTTTATAATGAACCGCTTGAACTATCGTTTTTCTGCCTACTACTATTCGTTTTCTAGGCACTTTTTTCGAATTCAAAAAATAATTAACATTCTCCATAAACAATTGCATGAAGTATTGATTGTTTCTTAAGTACTAAATCACTGGTGAGTTACTGAACCTACAATATTTTCATTTAGATATACAATATTACTGTGCACATTAGGAAAAGGTATTTCCATTTCGACATAAAGAATCCATAGAAGTTAATATTTGGTGAAAAACATCCTCCATTATTTCAACCCATAAATATATCTGTCCAACCCTATTTTTCAACGCTTATCTATAAACATTTTAAAGGATAACTGAACCTACAATCTTTTCATTTAGATAATTACTGTGCACATTAGGGAAAGGTATTTCCATTTCGACATAACGAATCCATAAAAGTTAATATTTGGTGGAAAACATCCTCCATTATTTCAACCCATAAATATATCTGTCCAACCCTAATTTTCAACGCTTATCTATAAACATTTCAAAGGATATCGAGTTTCAACAGGACACTTAACACTATATTATTGCTTCCGTATCACATAATAAACGATAAAAACGTGAGGAAAAATGAGTCGGGAGCCACCTACAGGTGTTCCAAAAATATATCGCGTACACACCTGGTAACTAACTATATAATCGTTAACATGTAATAACTATCTACCATATTATGTATTCTGACATGATCTTGGATATTAAAGGATAGAAAATGTTGAAATTCAAATAATTTTATTGTGAATGAAGACAAACAAATTATGGCCACTCAATATCGATATAGACGAAAACGAGGATAAAAAAGCGGTTATATTTTTATGAAACTTCCTTGAAATGGAAGGAAAATGAATGTGAGGAATTTCTGTGGGAATAACACAAATTTTCAAGGCGAATTATGCGTAATATAAGGCGTAAACATGAGCCCATCACTCACAAATGCGGTTTAAGTTCGCTATTTGTTGTGTCAAATTATTGAAACATAAAAGCAATATGTATTTACAAAATCAGCACAAAAATTGGCAAACTGAATCGGTAAAAGTATAAAGACATATGGAAACATCTATTCAGTAACTCATTCGAAAAGTCTTTATTCACAAATCACCGGAATTCAAATCAAAGATGGGAAATTGAAGTAATCAACATCGATACAACTGAATAAGTAATAATATTAAATATTGTTAATGTAGCCATTTTCGAATCTACCACATTGAAAGTTTTGATCAGATTTTGTTTGACATTTATACAATCCATTTTTCTGAATAAACTCCATCTCTTTTTGTTTTATACTATAGTATATACAAAGTCAATCCGAACAGCTAAATAAAAGTCTAATGGCATTACTTTTTACTACTAATAAAACATCCGTGTAGGTTTATGAAAAATAAAATTAATTTTGAAAAAAGTTATACCATGCCGCTCATGTCATACAAAGAAACTGCCGGCGTTCGGTAACTATTTAGTTTTTATGCCATTCGAATTAAATTTTAAAAAAATATACCAGACCACCCATATCATACAAAGAAACTGCCGACGTTCGATTACTATTTAGTTTTTATGCCATTCAAATTGACTTTGTATATACTATACATTAGTAGACGTTTATTTTCTATTTTGATTTTAAGGTGATTGAATTTAGTTTGGTCAAACGAAGTGAATGTGCCAAAAACAATATTCAGTTTGAGGATTGTGTTGATAAATAATTTTTAATCAACAATCGTGTGTTTTAATATTATCGTTGTCGTCGGTTTCGATTCATAATATACAATGGCCAATTTTTACTCTTCCCTTTTCAGTTCAGGTAGTTACCAGTTTGAGCATTTAATCGACTGAGTAAGAACAAAGTGCTTCAAATTCATAAACATATGAAACTATCAGGCAGAATCTGAGAAATTTTACTGCAGTTTTATCCCAACACCAAACCGTTATTTTAACACCTCGACACGTGTTTCAATGACAAAGTGATCATCTTCAAGTGGAAAAGTAAACTGAAGATGATCACTTGGTGATCGAAACACGTGTCGAGGTGTTAAAATAACGGTTTGGTGTTGGGATAAAATCACAGTAATATTCATTACTACACCTAAGGTTCCAAACAGTCTACGGGTCCTTATGTTGACGGGTTTACTGACACCAGCTCTCTTTTGATATCCTTTGGTGACCCTGTATAATGTTCAATGTACTAATTAAAGTAACGCTGAGTGTACATCTTAATGTGTACTAAATTATCAGGTCCTGATATTTTGTTCCTTTCCACCAAAAAAATATTAAGAAAAGAATTCAAATCAAAATTTGAGGAAATACTAGGGGTAAACAAACCTGTTATCACTTCTACCAAAGCGCACTGGAAGATACTAAACACCGAATTGTTAATAATAAACAGTTTTACATTTCAATTACATCTATTCTTTATATTAAGCAATCTCATAGAATGACGCCTGCTCAATCAAGAGCTTTATTCATATTCAGGTCCGTTCTGCTGTGCTGCGAAGCATTCATTTTGTTTCGACTTTTATTGTCATGAAAATTATAGCATAATCAAACAAAACAATAAAAAAAAGCACGTCTTTACCATTGATTTATATAAACTGAATTTATAATTATATACATTTTCCTGCTAATGTTGAATACTAATCAACCGTACGTGGTCAGTGGTCATGTACGAAGCTGTATAATTATCCAGTGTATTGTGTAATATAAATTATTCAAATCCAATGAAATATCGATCGGTGATTAGAAGGAAGGAATGTTAATGATGAAATAGTAATTAATAATATTCAACTATTACCTGTTTATGAAAATCCTCCTTATCTAATGCTCAAACCACAAATTCACACTTTAACGAATACACATGAGCCTCAGCACCTTTTTTCACTATAACTCCTTGAAATATCTCACAGAACTTGTTACACGCACTACCGATGTTCACCGCATGACAGTCGGTGCAACACTGTTTGGAAGAAGGAGAAGGACTAAGTTGTCCTTTCTGGTGCCATTGCCATTCCAACAGTTGGTTGACGCATCAAGGAGATTTAGTGTCATATATTGGGGTGGAATATTTTTGGTGGGCGGACGTGCGAATGGTGTGCTGGTTCGAATAATTGGAAAAGTACTAAATAATAATTTATGACTTTTACTGACCTATAATAATCCGATATGAATGAATACACTTAATAGTATTCATGCATTTTCAAGAAATCCCAATGTTTCCGGAATTCAATCATAAACATAATATTTTCACATACAGACAGTGGGCATACTTGAAGACTGGGTATAAATTAAATCATCTAAAAGAACAATTTGTTCAGACCAGTCTCAACGGATATAATCCAACGCCCTTCTTGGTATTATCCACGGGAGTAGTTGTTTTCTGATAGGTATCAGTCCATTAACCCACAGTGTAGGGAGTTGAGACTGGCCTCAGATGATTTCATAAACATGATACCCATTTTGGGAAACTATATAATGCCTTGAAGAAAACTTAAAAACCACAAGTATTTTCATGATGATTAACTAAATTACACATACATAATGATTTGAAGATTTTTTTTCAAGCACTTGATTCTTCAATAGTTTAAGTAACGTACTAAAAAAAACTCAGTGAATATTCATAACTTTGTGAAAATGTTAATTATTATGGTGGGACACATTGAAGTCTTCAAAGTCGGAAAATGTATGTTATGTTTTACCTACAGAGACGCTTCCTGTGTTTATAGTGTTTACAAGGGGAATAACAAACTGAATAATAGGGACCATAAACGGTAAATGTACATAAGCAGACTATTTGAATCATAAAAACATCAAACGAAAGCCAAATTCGTTGCTTTTGTTAACACTAGTACAAATACTATCATTTCATTGAAAGTTTAGTGTTTGTACCGTTGATATACTTGTAGTTAGCAAATAACTACTTACTTCTCCAATAAAAATATATTTAAGAAGTTTTGACAACTATCTAAATTAATATCTGACAAATCAATCAACAACTCATACATATTGTTTTTATATTTTGTTTCTTCTAGACACTTTGGCCTAACGATGCACTAGTATCGTTTTTTGCGAGGAAGAGGATGCCGACAGAGTAACAGAATCCTCATCAGCAAGTGCAATCCTAACATCAGAAAAAGTAAACATCCAGGATGAGCATATTGAACAAGGAAGGAGCTATAACTTAAGCATATTCCACATAAATATAAGGACACCCTCGAACAAAATCGAGAGGCTCGATGTATTTTTAGATGAACATCCATATGACATTGTATGCATAACAGAACATTGGCTTGATCTTCAATGTCTAAAATTATGTAACCTTAATAACTATAGGCTGGTCTCTCACTACAACAGGGATAGGAACATGCATGGAGGGGTAACTATTTTCACCAATACTAATTAACTATGGTAAGATAATTGAATCTTAACAGGTATTGTATCGAACGACACATAGAAGTTTGTGGTATTGAACTGGTTATGTCAAACACCACTATTGTTGTATTGTATAGATCATCATGTATCACGGACTATTCTGTGTTTTTTGACAAACTTGAGGAACTTCTAACTCATATGTGTGAAAAATTTAGTCGATTGATTGTCTTGGGTGATTTTAACATCGATTTCTTAACACAGCGTCCTATCAGTTCTCAATTATATATTATCATGAATTTATTGAGACTAGCTTCCACCATTCACGAAAATACCAGAGTTGAAAATCATTCAAGCAATTGTATTGATAATATTCTTACAAACATAGAAGAGGGAACATACAAAACAGGGGTAGTTGACCCCTGCCTTAATTCTGATCATTATGGTCAGTTCATAATTGTAGGAAATAATAATCCAGAAAGAGATCCCATACCCCCTCAAAGATGTATCACCCAAAATGGTCTGAAGAAAGTTAAAGAGTCTTCAGATGAAATAAAATGGGACATCTTCAATGCTCACAGTTCCTTAGAGGTCATGACCAGTTCTCTATTAGGCTGTTATACAACTCTAATACAGAAACATTTTCCTATAAATACCTTACCTTCCAAATTTAAACCAGCGACATGCTGGATTAACGATCACATTAGGAAAATAAAAAATGAAGATCAGGCGCTGAAAACTAGGTATGAGGTTACAAAAGATCCCAGGCATAAAGATGCATTTTTAACCTTAAATGAAGTATACCAGAAAGAAGTACTTTCAACTAAACGTAAAGCTTATGATGATTTTATTTTAAACTCTGATAATAAAATTCATGTTGGGTGGAAACTACTCAACCTTGAAATGAATAACATAAAAACAAACAGACATGAACATAAAATTACTGCTGATGAATTCAATTCATACTTCTCCAACGTGGGTACAAGCCTCACGAAAAAACTTTCGACAAATAATTCACTTGCTAGCTCCGTCAAACCAAAAAATGCTGGATAATTTTTCTTAGAACCTATCACATACACTGGGGTTGTTAATGCATAGAGAAAGGTCAGTTTCCTGAGGAATTCAAAATTGCTAGAGTTCTTCCTATCTTTAAGAAAGGGGATGAAGATGATATTGCAAACTATAGGCCCATATCAATAATTCCCATCTTTGGAAAAATTTTTGGAATTTTGTTAAAAAATAGACTCTATACATATTTTTCTAATAATAACCTATTCAATCCAAACCAATATGGTTTCATGAAGTCTTCCTCAACTACAAAAGCTCTAAAAAAGTTTTCAGTAGTTAGATTTTGGCGGCCTATTTTGTTGATATCTGGTTCATCTTGATGATTCTCTATAGAAGCTGGTTGATCAAAACCGTGAAATATTTATCATTTCGCTATAAAACCTTGTATGATCCAGAATATGGCTGTTGCAAAGGTTTATTGACTGCATGTATTCTAAAGAAGACATGTGTAGCAGTTGATAATTCTTCTCACTCAAATAGTTTCCGGCTGTGATCAGAACCTTGTGTTGTTTTTATTTCATTCATTTTCTTTTTGAGGCTGTTAAAAATTCTTCGTGATTAGGGTTTAATCTTGAATCTTTAACTTCTCAGGTTCACTCCATATACCTACCATTTTTTGCACTCAGTGTTAATGTTTTCTTTTTCGGGGTCACCAATTGTAGTAAGCAAATAACTACTAATAACTTCTTCAATAGAAATATATTTAAGAGGTTTTGATAACTACCCACATTAATTTCTGACAAATCAATCAATAAATTATTCAAGAAATACTCATTGGAAATTCTTCAGATAGTTCTCATCTATATAGATTTATATTGTATGCTTTTCTTTCTCTTATAAACAACAGTTATTGCTAGACTGTGAGTAATGTATAACTAATATTTTTGGGGTACGGTAATAATTATTTTATTATTATCATTAACAGTTTGAATTAATACCTTGACCAACACAAATATTCATTTCGATGACAAACTGTTTATTTGGTTGAATTGATTGAAAAAGATACCACCACACGCAAAAAGGTATTATTGAGAAAAACAACTTTCATATTGAAAAATATCCAATCCACAATACACTTCATGAACTATTTCTAATTTATCCTGTCAATTTGCATTCATCTATGTATCATACTTCATTAGAATATAATAATATATAATCTATAAATCTTTCTATATTCGCTTGAAAACTACTAACCTGTTATTATTATTCTTTCCATTAAATCAAGTGAAAATATTACTGTTGTTATCTAAAGCATTTCCATTTAGAAAATGATACAATCATTTTCATAATGACAAACCACATAACAAGAGTAGGTCTTGCAACCTACACGAATAAATTCGAATACATAAAAAGCATGCCAACATAATTTCTTGGTAAAAATCACACGGGCAATAGCTGTGATTATAGTTAGGAAAAAAATCTCTATTAATAGTGTCTACTGAATTCCACAACAGTTTATTAAATATCGTAATTTCACATTGTTATAGCTAGTCAATGTAGCGTATCTAAAAAGTAAAACTGCTATGCATAATATCCCCCCTGGTAGTTAAAAGCTACAATTATACACTCCGTCTAGCGGAAGTTTTATTTTGCATATGTGACCATTTCGCAAAATTCCCACAAAATGTATTTAATTGAAAGTAAGACATTTGCGGTTTCAAATAACATACTACGTACATGAAATTAGAGTACTTAAAAAAATACATATTTCCTTACTTAATACATAGTTCTTATAACTTGCAGAATATGTCGATTAGTGAATTGGATGTATCATAGTTATACAACGAAAAATAAATCCAGTGGCAGTCGAGTGAATATGAAAAGAAATACTTTTCAGAATAACTAACGTAGTGTATAAATGGTTTTTGAGTTTCTACTTCTCCACCAATAAATATAAATAATCGAAACTTCGAAAGATAAGAGAGAAAATTGCAGCTCAATCTTTTGATGCCTCAAAAGCCACCCGACTCGTCCAGGAACGGGTATGATAGCAATTATTTATTTGTCTATGAAGAAAATTCCTGTTTTCATCTGAATGACATGCTATTGAAGAAGGGCCGTAAGTTTCGCCCTACAGAAAATTACAGAACAATCTAGAACATTCAAAATCACTCGAAAACATTCCAGAATATCCCGGAATATTCTGAAATCTAGTTAAAATAATCTG
Source organism: Leptinotarsa defecta (assembly GCA_015342085.1). Classification (NCBI taxonomy): domain Eukaryota; kingdom Metazoa; phylum Arthropoda; class Insecta; order Coleoptera; family Chrysomelidae; genus Leptinotarsa; species Leptinotarsa defecta. The sequence continues at coordinate 25,655 of WOGO01000035.1, forward strand.
GAAAAATCCTCGAACATCTATATTCACTGTAAAGTAATGAAAAAAAATCCCGTTTTTTACCTGATGGTTAAAATGGGGATTTGGGCGCATTCAACAACTTTCCAGAACATACCAGGAAATTCTGTCATATTACGGAATGTTCGGAATAGCTCGGGAACATCCCAGATCATTGTAAAACATTCCAGAACAGTTTCCAGAATCCTCTGGAATACTGAATATCGATTGGTAGGGATATATAAAGCAAGATCCGTCGAACGCGAGAGTTTATCCTCACTGAGCGAAGTCGGGTACCTCAGCTAGTAACTAATAATAATGACCTTCGATGAATCCAAACCAAGCACTTTACCCGATCACCTGAAATGCAATACTTTTCTCCGAACGCGTTTCCCCAATCAATTTAACATTTTCAGTTTTTTTTATCTCCTGAATACGTTAACTTGGTTGGTGAAACGCGCGTCGAGAAAAGTATTGCGTTTCAGGTGATGGGGAAAAGTGCTTGTTTTGGACTTATTCTACGCCAGAGGTTCCACTTTGAACTTTTACCTTTTATAAAAGTATGTCACAACTATGAACTTTGATGTTGAAATAGGTAACACAAAAAACTGAAGGCAACACAATATAAAAATATGATTTTAACCCTCAAAATGATACACTATAAAAGAAAACCAATGCAACTGAAACTTTTGTTCATCATACGTGTTGCGTCGATTTGTCAGACCCCTTGAATTTATTTTCTCGTGTGATAGTTTTCATTTTGCGATAATCACTGAGATATTAATTTGTATTATTTGGTGTAAACTGCATGAAATGCTTGAGGCATATCGTATTCCCCCAAATAGCTTTCCAAATATCATATAACCATATCCAAATCTATTCATTCACAACAAGTACTTATGGCAATTGATAAGAAAATTTCAACGTTATGCGTATACATAAACCTCTCTAAAGAATTTGATACCATTTCTCGTAGTATATTATTTAAAAAAATTAATTCATACGGTATCGGAAGAAAAGTTCATGGACTACTTAGGAGTTATTTAACAGATCGACAACAACGGGTGAGTATAAATAACAGCAACAGTAAAATCAGAACTGTCACCTTAGATCTATCACAAAATACTGTATTAGGCCCATTATTGTTCACACTATACATAAATAGCCTACTAGTTCTCAATTCAAAAGGCACAGTTTTCAGTGTCGCAGATAATTGGAAACATTTAAAATTTGAGATTTGGCATTATTATGAATAGACATTTACGGAGGGACCTCCATGCTAACTCTTTTACAAAATAAAAGTAGAGGTCTGATTGGTAGACTTATGTATTTAGCGAATTTTCTGGACATGCGTAATTTAAAAGAAGTTTATTTTTTAATAATTCAGTCTCATTTATATCATGATATTCTGAGTACGGCAGGAATCCTTGACTGCCACCTAGAAGAAGTTTATTTCTTACAGAGATGGGTTCAAAGAATCGTTCAAACAAAAAAAAACTAATATTTCCTGATGACGAATTCTTTTCAATAAGCGAAGTACTTTATGTTGAACAGTTATACTGCCAAATTCTGATTATTCATCGATCATTAATTGAACTTAAACCTTCACAGGCCCTTCACAATTGAAATTGATAAGAAATAAAGATGCATTCAATTATAAACTCAAATGATGGTTCCTTAAAGCAGGATATTTGATCAAGTCATTTTTTGATCAAGTCAACAATAAAATGTGATTAAAGAAAAAATATATAATTCAATTAGCATTCATTATACGATTTTGACAAGTTGTTAACAAAAAAAATATTAATAATTGGGGAAAAAAAGTAATATAACTTGTGTTCACTTTACGATTATGACATATGTATTCCGATTGTGAATGAATAATTTCTGGATTGTGAAAAATTCAGCATGGCTTAACGTATAATCCAAATCTTATATTAATTAAATAATTGCCCTTTTGTGATAGTTATTGTATCTTTATTGTCAAGCATAGTATCTCTTTCACGTACAAGAAATCATTTAGTTTTGTGAGAACGTATTTTATTGTAATTATGTAATGTTCCATTGCCTACTGTAAATTCATTGATGAATAAACATATTTTATTATTATTATTATTTTGAATTACCAAATGGGCATAGTAAGGCTATGTTATAAATAGAAATATGCCATCACAGACTTTCTTTACATCTATAAAAGGAGAACAATATGTAGTTATTGTTTAAAATATCTAAAAGAGATAAAAGCTTGCATGTTCATAGATAACATCATTAAATTTTAGCCAATTCATTCAAAATATTGATGAATCTTAAACACAAACTTTCCTTTCGAATTTCTCGTCCATTGGAAAATGTTTGTATCTGATCCAGATTCGTGACAAAAATCCAAAAACATTAAAATATCTCAAGTATTGTATTTAAAAATTCGAAACCGAAACATTTTTAGTGAACCCGAAAAGTGAAATAAATGTGAAAACTTTCCCCTTCATATACTATTTACCTTTACCAATTATCATTTTGATACATCTGATATTCTGAAAGTATATGACTTTTAAAAATTGTAGTTGAGTAAGTTGTTTTCTATCAAAACTGAAACCCACACAAAATGCTATAATGTTACAATTAAAAGTCGAATATTTTGCAGTTAAGAACCTGTTGATGCAAAAATCAAGAAAATCTGCACAACTTTGATGAATTAAGTTACTGATAGGAAACTCCTTTGTCAAACATTTTCAACCATTTTTTGGTATCAGTTTTACTATTATTTTGTTTGAAAAATGATAAGCATTCAATGAATTGCGTTTTCAATGTTGGTAATTGAATATAATGAAAATGTTTTATTGAGAAACACACAAGTACAAAAAACATTCTTCAACAATGAATTTTTTCAACTTCACTTCATCACCACCAACGTCCTATTAAAACACGACAGAAACCTTTGTTCAGAAAATGAGGACATCTATAATAGTGTTTGCTGTTCCACTCTTATGATGGATGTTTTTTGGCTATTTATTTGTACTTGCAAGCGAGAAGAGTTCACCTTGGTGGCGCCACACAAGTTTTCAAATAGAACGTAGGTAAACAGTCGAGTAGGAATAAAAATAAATTTAGAAATATCAACTCTATACACAGAAGAAGTTCGTCTGCCACAGGTTACAGAAATAATCTGAACATGAATAACACTCAATGAGTTTCTAATATAACTTAAAGAAATCAAAACGGAATTTTGTTGGAAGCACACGTCAATGAAATTTACTTTCAAAAATGCTAATGAAACTGTCAACTACACTTTTTGTTTTTGAAAGCAATGACGTTTTCATTTCGACTTTTCACGAGTTCACACTCATAAATGATATAATTAGTAATTAATCTGAAATCTACACAAAATGTACAAGCTTTGTACACTATATACAACTATTTAAATGTAACTGGATGTTCCGAAGTCAACTAGAAAAATACCTACTGTACACTCTCGTCTATAAGATTTGTTATGGAAAAACATTCACGGCTTTAAATAAACTCAACTACTCTTCAAAACCAACTATAGTAAAAGAATAATCTCATGTAATTATAAAAATATACTTCAATTTACGTTTTTTACACTTTTTTTAAGGACAGAACACAAGCACTACAGAAAAATCTTCAAGGCGCTCTAAGAGCGGTGCCTGTGCGAAAATAGAGATTCACGTTGGATTAAATCCATTTGGAGAAACGTTCTCAGGAAGTTTATTCCACATAACCGCAGTTCTCCAGATGAAAGAGTTCTCAAACAGTGAAGTTCGAAGTGTACTGAGTTGCAGCCACAGCCCGTCGCGTATTTTTGATATGTACCGCTCTTGTTGAAATCAAATGTACCAAGTCACATGAAAGTATCAATAAAAGAGAAACAAATACTAACCTCTCTTCGATGTATCAGACATCGTTGCAAGTGATGTTTGAGTTTCCAATCAGGCGGATGGCTGTTTTCTGGATGGAATCCAGCAGCTTCAGGATATACTTAGAGGCGGAGCTCCAAATGTGGGAACAATACTCTAAAGAAGATCTGATATGAACTTTATAAAGCATCAAAAGTTGCTGAGTTGTGTACAGTGTACTAGTTCGGAACAGTATTCCAAGCTTTTGAGAAGCTTACAGCGACATTATTGTGCTAAGACATACAGGTGTCCATTTTAACCCCCAACAAACTTATCAAAGCAAAAAGCTGAATTGTCTATCCTGACATTATTATATTCCGTTCGGAGACATGTATCTTCTTGGAGAAAACCGGTTACTTTTAACCCCAATTCGAAATCATTTCTAGGTTCTCATTAAGATATGCAACCTCCTGCTGCCGGTGAAAATGTGCAGCTGCATCTGATGTCCTGGAATCCAAATGAAATGACGAGACAAGTGTGCTGTCGTCTGCAAAGCAATATATTGGATTCTTCTTTTTTTTTCCAATGAGTCATTATACAAAAAAGGTTGGGTTGGAGACAATATGAATCCCAGGGGAACACCAGCGTTGATGGTAAAAGTATTCCAGAGATATCCATCGATGCCAGGGAACTTGCAGGGAACGTTCTTTCAGGAAGCTGGAGAGCCATACACAAAAGTGATCCGACAAGCCATAGTATCGAAGTTTGGTCAGCAAACACTCATGCCACACACGGTGTAAAATCTTAGAAACAACAAGCGCAACAGCTCTTGACTCTCCATATTTCTCGACGGCGTTATTTCTAAATAGGGGTGACATACGATAGAAGATCGCCTGTTGATCTTCGTTTCCGAAAGCCATATTGATGATCGCTTAGGATGTTGAAGCCTTCCGAATATTCAAGGATATAGTGGTTAACGACTTTCTCCATGATTTTTGATGTCCCTGATAGCAAAGTGACTGGTCTATAGTGATTTGCAAGATTTTTCTTGTCCTTTTTAGGAATAGGCTGAACGCGAGCAATCTTCCAACAAGAAGGAAAAATCCCTTTCTTTTAAGACAGGTTGAAAAGTCTGGTGCGAGTTCATTTACGCATTTTTTTAGTACGATGATGAACACTTCATCTGCACCAGACGCCTTGTTGATATTAAACTGTTTCAAAATTCGCCTGACTAAACGTTGTCGAAAAGTAATTTCCGGCATTGTGAATTCTAGTGTGGGAATAGTGGGTGGTGCCTTTTCCAGAAAATTTTTAATTTTTATTTCATTTAGACTTGTGAAATTACCAACCTTAAAAAAATATTATGAAGACAGAACTGACAACGTGAAATAGTATGATGATCGTCAAATTACCGATACTATCAGGAATATCGGGGATAATTGAATTTTTCAATATTAACTGAACATTCCAAAAAAACTGCTACAAAAATACTATTTTAAAATTGAAGCTGGCCAAAACTGAACAACATCTTGTAAAAATTTTCTATAAAAATATTCTGACAGTTCTTTGAAAATTACTGCAGCAAAGTATGAACAGAAGGAGTAAGCAGCTGAAAAAATTTTGAAATTTTCAGTTTTAAAAAAACAAGAGTTGATTTTTTGGTGTAATTCAATAAGTATTTTGAAAGATTTTCATTCAGAAACTCTAACTTTTACAGGCATGTATTTTATGAACTCTTATTAAAAAATCAGCAAGTTCATCCTAAATATATAGAGTATACTAAAGACACTTCTGGGAGTGCCGTTTTTATCTTCCTTGACGGCCTCAAAAGGTTCCGTAGCATCACCAATATATTCCAACAATTTTAAATGTAAATTGAAAAGGGAATATTTTAAGAGAGATTAGTTCTTTGGAACAGCTTTTTTGGCCTTCTTTTTTTCCAAAATCGAACAAGAATGTAAAAAACTAATAATTAAGTTATATTTTTATTGAATGTCCAAAATGAAACATCTTTTAAATTTTCTTAATGTATAGTTACACAACAACATAACCTTGTACACATTATCTTTCTTTATGAAATAAAACACTTCTATTCGGCAATGTCTCCCCGTGTTTCTATCGAAGCGTCGTTTATCAAAACTCGGTTAAGTGGTGTAAACAGTCCCAGAAACCTACATACATACATATCCTTTTGAAATACATACTATCATAACTCCCTTATCTACAATCCATTCATCTCCTCAAAGTCTCTTTTTTATTCATCCTTGCATTCATGCTTCTGTGCATCGATGAAGAACATCATTTTCTATTACTCGCCAAAATCCCCGAAGTAGGAAAAATTAATTACAAGTCACGGTGACATAGTGAAAGAGGAAAGTTGAAAAAAGCAGATCTTTTGTAGTGGAATGCTGACGAGAGATCACAAGTACCATGACCTACATCAGTTTAATTAAAATTCGCGAGTACATGAAAATTTTAAGACCCGCTCTCGTTGCTCTACCTCTCAAAGGCTTTTATGCGAATGCACTCGACTTTAAATAAACCCAAAAACCGAAACCATAACCCGGTCTATGCTGAAAAAAATAGGGAATGGAGTGAGAAAGATGTATACACTGAACGTTTATTCTTTTTTCTGTGACTATCTTGAGATAAGTTTTTTCTCCGGTTTCAGTATAAGTAAGAAATTGAATACGAAAAGATTCTCTTTAGTTTTTTCGCCCATGTGATAATAGATCCTAAAATTAGGAATCGCTTTCAATATATGTATTACATAATAATTATTGAAAAAAATTAAACCTCAAATAATAAAATATGTAATTCTCAAAAACTTTACCTCGTCAATCCAATAAAGATAACAAGTATCACACCATTATGTAACAAACACAACTACTGAATCAATTTCAGTTACTCAATTGTTCGGTGTACCACAAGGTTACATATTGAGCCTTGTCTTTTCTTCCCAGTCAACAGTTATAATGCGAGAAATCTTAAAGTCATAGTTAGTAATCAACAGTAAACATGTTCGGTCAAGCATCAAGACTCGATTGGAAATTACATAAAACTGTCTAGAAAATAAAATTTACGAGAAAACACGACTCTACCATATGTACCTACCTATAGGTTGGAACCAAACAGGCGAAACTTTTATTTTCGGAATATTCATTATCTTGTAAGACCCTTTTCCACTAAGGAGTCTACTCAGTTTAAAAAAAATAATATCAAATAATGATAATTTATCATAGAGGCAAACTTTACACAAGAGTTAATGTTAAGATTCCTTCATATTTCACAACAATACCTATGTATATGTATACAATATATATGTTTTTTTCGATTATGCGTCCACTGAGCTGCACTTTGCTCATATAATTAATCATATTATTAGACGTCAGTCGTCTAGCCAAAGCTGCAACATTGCAACATATTGGTCAAATTGCCAACACTGACATAAAAACTTGGTAAATTGACTTGGGTGTCAAACCAATAGGTGGCTTCATTTATGCCTCGCTTGCGTTTACGCAATTATTTTTATCAAGTTCTTTTCTTGATTATTCCCATTTTGTCTTCAATCGAGGATCGCCTACTCGGTACTGACGATGCCCAACATACTGAAACAGCTGTCTACCGGTGTCTCTTAGATTGAAATCGATGTGGGAATGATCAAAATAGTACTTATCTATTTATAACGCAAAACTCAAAAACTCGCCCAAAACAAATATATGTTCATCATACACATGTATTTCCTGATATTTACCATCAATAATGTTTTTGTTTCAATGAGACCTCCGAAGAGGCCTACTTTCTTGAAAGAATAAATATGGGCTCTTAAATTTTTTATCGTGAATAATAAACTTTAATTTGACGGGTTTATATCGAAATTTGTGTAGCAGAAGATTCCTTTTAGTTTTCAATTATTTATAGTTGTCACTCTTATCCAAGCAACAGTAACAACACGTCTACCGCGGCGTCTCTGTCCGTGTAATATATCAAGAAAAAAAGTTATTTATGTTACTTCACGAAAATTCTCACATGCAACAAAGCAATTTTCCCATGATTTGCCATTACCCCATTGTCTCTCAAGTGACATGTACGACTAATTTATAGCGCCGAAAAAAAAACGAAAAAAAAAATGTGAACAGTCTACCGCATCGGAATCCTGGAAATACGACAAATTTCCCTGTATTCGTTCGGCCTAACTTAATTAAAAATAGTGATTAATACGCGGCCGTTGATGATTAATTACATAACAGATGCTTTCGAAAAGGCATATCGTTGTACGGAAAGTTGGTACGAGTAAATTCAGTTTTTTCGGTGGTTTATTTGAAAATGAATGACTGATTATGAAAAATCGGTTAGCCGCTGAGCACGGTCAATCATGAATTCGGTTTCCTCTTGATTAATTAATCACTGTCGGCCATGGATATACTCGTATACGAGGCGAATTTACAAATATTCGCTTGAGAATATTGGGAAGCAGTCGTTGATGAAGTTTTTATTGGGATTGATTGCTTGCTAAAACACTGAATAATCAAATGCAGCAATAACAGTTTCTTCAATCACGTTTCGAGATGAAAAATAAGTTTTCAGAATTCTGAGCCTACCACTCACTACAAATGCCCAACGAGCACGGGTGCCATGCTGATATACATATACAATGCACATATACATATAACCTTGTGCGATCCCTACTAATCATAAAGTGCTGTAGGGTGAAGCAAGGCCTTCGACGCGCTGTTTATAGGGACGCGCCGCCGGCCCCCCGGCCGATACCGTCGCAACCGCTATAATCCTGCATTTTAAATCTGTAATATCTTCGAAAATATTTATTTAAGGTGAAGGGCCATATTGATCTATATTAAATGCACAATGTATTTAAGGGTGATTGGATCAGGATTAATGTTGTATATTGCTTAAAATCACTTCAAAAATAAGCCATTAGTTTTCAAAAATAAAAAATGGTTATTGTGGGTTAACAATAAGAGATATATGATATAATATATCATCGTGGACTATCTCGTAGGGTTCAGCCTGCGTTTACAATGTAAACGCAAAAAAATATGTTGACTTACGACATCATATTAGAAATCTCCAAAATTATCAGTTTTTATCCATTATATTATGCATGTTATAATACACATAAACTTCCTCTTGAATCACTCTATCTATTAAAAAACCCGCATCAAAATCCGTTTCGTAGTTTTGAAGATCTAAGCATACATAAGGGCAGGCGGAAAGCGACTTTGTTTTATACTATTAGTGATTTTCAGATTTTCTTACATTCACTTCAACGTCATATTTTCATTTTCCATATTGTTCTCTATTTTAAGTAACACCTACCTATATTGAAATTGTAACAAAATACTTAGAGGGTTTATTATTTGAAAACAAACGTTAAATTATTCAAGAAATTCATTATTTCGCAAATAAAAGACTTCTAGATTGCTGAAATAAGTTGATTCATTTCTTCAAGTGCCGAATTTTTTGTTTTATTCTTACCTTATCTGATAGCAAGAGGTAGAATGAGGACTCGTATATGAGTACTGTGAAGGATCACGTCAGAACCCAAAAATTTGACACTCAAATTCCAAATTATGCAAAAAGAGGAGACAAAGAAAGAATAAAGGCAATGAAAGAAAAGGAAATAAGTTAAAATTCGGAGTATTGTTTCTGCAAAACAAGCCACAGCCACTCCGTCTCTTTCTCATTCCAGAGATACTCAGATAATATATTCCTGAAATAGCAGTGGCGTTTGGAAAAAAAATCGTGTGAAACCTACAGAGTTTGGGGGTCAACTCTGTCAACCAGTTCTCGTCTACAAATCCACCTAATTGGAAAACCGGCAAACCTCCTAGACCGAAGTGCACAATTGTGTTGCAACCAGATTCTTGTATTTGGTGCATTATCATTGTAGGCATTCAAAACCCTATTGGTAAGGAGGACTATCTCCTCTTCAGTATCTTTTGACGATTCACCGAGATATTTAGGCAAAAATAGCCACACTGAAAAACATAATTGATTTAATGAAACTTCATCGATGGATTCGTTTTCCTTAATTTTTTGACGTACCTGTACTTTCTAGCCGGTGATACCAAGCGTTCTGTGTTATAAGGATTTTTCTATATCTTCATCTTAACACAAGATTAAGTTTCAGTTTACTTCAACTCTAGCATTCGGAATATCTTCGACATGATCACTTTCCACAAATGTCCTTTCAGTTAGACTAATCGTTAATTATGTGTTTAAATATGTATATGATTTTTCCGTTAACCAGCTATCGCACTTATACGAACGACAAGCCTCAGAAGTCGAAACTTGTTCGAGCTAAGGACTAACGAGGTCTTACCGTTTAACGTGTAATTCCTAACACTGGTTGGACGATAGCAAGTGAAAATCGAGCGTTCAGCCTGGGGCTTGAACCATTGACTCATACATCGGCCAATTGACTGAGTGAACAAAGCACCCACGTCGAACCGCTTGGCTACCGACCGACCATGTAGAAGAAGTGTTCAAATAGATTTGTTTCAGAAATAATTAATTTGTTCGAAGTATCTTTTTCGCATTTTGTACACCAAAATTAATATAATAAATAGCCGAGACGATATACAGCCAGTTGGGTTGGCGTGAATGGTTTGTTCCACTCATTCAGTCGACCGTCAGGTGAAACGGTGGTTCGAGCCGCGAGGCCGAAAGATCGATTTTCACTCTGTATCGTTCAACCCATGCTATAGGAATCGCAAGTTAAAAGATAATATCTCAATAATCCTCAGCTAGCACAAGTTTCGACTTTTAACAGCTGGTTAACGGAAAACCAGATTTGAAACAGATCATTATGAGATATATTTTTGAAAAAAACTTTATAAAAATAAAAAAACACTGAACAGTAAGATCCCGTTAATCCTCAGCTAACACAAGTTTCCACAAGTTTCGTAGAAAAGCAAGAATTGGTCAATGCTATTTTAACATAATATTATCAGAAGTGTTGTCAAATATTTAAAGCAGTTAAAAAATATTCGACATTTGGTGGAATTTTTATTCTCTGTAAATTTTCCATTTATCGGCTTTTTGTACTTCAGATTATGCTCATAAGTTTTAGAGAAAAAAAACAACAGAAAGTGTATCTCAACAACTGTAAAATTTTCAATAATTAACGTGATCAATCGAAAGATTTCGACTTTATGTGTTAATTATTGAGGGTATACTTACTGATTTACGTATTTAAAATTCATTTTTCAGAAAAGATAAACGAAAAATTTTATATTCATCATTTGATTTTTTTCATATTTTGGACGAGATTTTTTATTTTAAGAATATTCTTGCGAGTAATGCTATTAATACTTTTAATTTATTACCTCTCAGATGATTACAAGTTTTCAAAACACCACCCACATATGGTATACAATAAACGTTCATATTCAGAGTTATGCAGTTATGTGTACTCCCACCATTAGTTATTTTTTATCAGGTTAGGTATTGTATATTAGCAGTTCCATGCTTAATGAATTCAATTTATTTTTCTGAGAATATTTTCATAAAATTCAAACTTTCTCTTCACAACTGAAATTTCTCTTCACAACTACATAAATTCATTCACAAGAGTTTTCCTACGACAAGCTCGAAGCTGCAAGAATATTTATGAACACAGTATTATTTGTAACGAAATTCAAGATTTTTAGTACGCATTGTCTCCCACACATCTACTGTTCGTCTGCCACTTTTTATTCGACCATAAAGAAAATTTACTTACTCATAAAAAACGTGCACGTATAAGCATTGTTTTTGGATGGAATTCATAACAAGAACAGAGTGAGTCAAGCCACGAATCATAAAAAATGTTAAATATGTGTCAGCCTGACTGCAGACGGTCAACCAAGCGCTAAAAATGCCATGTATAGCTTCAGAATAGTTATTGTGAAGTTGTCGATGATATAAGCATTTTTTCAGATTGAATTAAACTCAAACTGAACCCAAAATGTACAGTAAAAATAAATCCTGCTGGAACTGAAAAAAAAGAAGTATGGGACATCCAGTTATATAAATTACTAGCGACCCGCCCCGTCTCCGCACGGGTGCAATTCTGATAATAATATAAATTCACCCACCGGAAATTTAAGGGCACGAAAAAACAGTGACGACAAGATAATTCTGTTGTATGGACGCGCCTTTTTCCCCCCGCGGCTGGTTCCCCCGTTGGAATATTTGAAAATCCTTTCTTATTGCACATTTACATCATAAAAAGAACCTTCATACAAAATTTCAAGCTCCAAAAATACACCGGTATGGAGAAACAGTGATGAAATAGCTATCTGTATCTGTAGAGTAGGAAGGGTGGGTGTAAGCCCACAGCACTTGGGCCACATGTGACCCATTGTACATCCTCCCTAGGAGTTGTCCTCCTAGGTCATCGTCCATCCTGTCCTTTCCAGGAAGGTGGACAGGTCACTAAGAGACATCTCCTTCATATCGGCACGTGTAGCTGCCTCCTCCGTCAGGTCATCGACTGTCATCTGTTTGGATGTCTCGACTTCCTTATCGGGACCCATGGTGGCCTTAGGCTCAATATTCA
>WOGO01000036.1:0-15495 GCA_015342085.1 Leptinotarsa defecta
GACAGTATCTGAACCAGAAATCCAACCATCCAACCACCATCAATCGACTAAGAGAGGAATCATCAAGACTCTACTAGACCGTGCTTTTGGGCTCTGTAATACAAAGGAACTAGGCATCATCAAAAATGACCTTCAATGGAATGGTTACTCCAGAGTGATAGTAGAACAGGCTTTAGCTAGAAGACAGCAAGAGTTCCACAAGAAAGGGGAGCCGCCACAATCATTACTTGTACTTCAGAGGATTATCGGAAAGGATAAGAAGGATTGGGTCCAAGTTTAACATCAGGACCTGTTTCAGATCTGGGAACACTAACTGTAGCAGCCTCACGAAAACCAGGCCACCAAACGCGGACTGCGATTCCACGAATTGCATTTACCGGATACCCTGTGAGTGCGGAAAATCGATGAAAGTATATGCATAGCCGAGCACAAGAAACACACACAGCGAGGGGAAACCAGCAAGTCAGGAATAGCTGAACATGTTTGGACCCTTCAATGTAACATGGAGTGGTCCCAAGCTGAGATCATACACAGAGAGGAACATTGGTTCAGGGAGAAATTCAAAGAAGCCGCATGCATGTTGTCCAACAACGTATTCAGCCAAGCTAGCGTAGAGATACGCAACAGCGACTTGAAAATTATTTGCTATTCCGCCGCTCAAGGGAATAGAAGTGACGTTGATGTAGGGTTGCCTTATAAACCTATAAATCATATCTGGTTCAAGCATCCGTATTTTTCGGTCGATAAGTCTCGCCATCGTCAGGGCCGCATGTGCCCTTTCATTTTTCTTTCTGGGCGATGGTTCAAAGTCGGTTTGTGATCTAATGTCACTTCCAGATATTCAAACTCTCCAAACAATTGTATGCTGTCAGTCTTTCTTGATCTACATCGTATAGTAGAAGTAGATTTGTATTTTGCAATGTATATATTCTTCAGAATACCATTTATTCGCAATCTGCTTTCGATAAGCAATGAGAATTAATAGTAATAGTTTGCTCCAGTATCTGGTAAATAATAAAATATTTATGTGGAAATGTTTCAGCTTCTACTTCACCATCTTCATGCAAAAAATTAGGTACCTATGCATCAATATTTTTAAAGTAGATAGATGTTAACTTGGTCGATTCGATTTTTTTCATCAATTCTTTCTGATTGAGAATGTTCTAAATACCTTAAACTTCGTAACAATATGCGCTTTGAAGTTAATCACCCCATTATATGCCATGGAGATTTATTATCAATATTTCCACAAGAGTAACATACCACATTAATTGAGAATTTTTTGTTTCAGGTAATATAAGACTTCAGAAAAATGAAAATCATGGCATGTAAGTATTTCTTGTCATTGCTTTGAGAAAGACTGTCATTTGCTTTAAGAAAAGTTGACATCTGAGTTGTCTCAGGGTATTTTTATGTATGATTCAATATTCGCATGTCAAAAAAGTACAACCTATACTGCAGATAATGAAAATTTTCTGAATATCTTCTACTCAACGAAGAATTTTTCATTTAGAAATCGTTTTTCTCTTTTTAAAACCTTCCTTCGTAGTGCATTATAATTTTGATATCTGGAGTTCAATAAGACAAAAGTTGACGCGATATTTTTTTCATTTTCCAAGTTTTCAGCGAACTTTCTAATTTTCACGAACGAATTGTCAACGCAATTTTTATTTTCTATTCTAGTTTCAGATGCAACAGGCTTTTTTTGAAAATCGTCAACGATATTTTGTTGAGGCCAGCAATTTGACCTTGAATACCGTTGGTTGATCTGGTTTCTTTCTTTTCTTTTAAGTATTAGAGTACTTAATTTATTTATTGATATCTGATATGTTCTCCTAGAATAAATTGTAAATTATACCAAAATTTTAAGCAACTTGAAATTGACAGATACGTAGCCGAAGCGAATCCTAATGAATTTGATATTTATATTGTATTCCAACAAGATGGAGCACCACCATATTACCCCAGACAAGTAAGAACTTATTTGGATACTACTTTTCCCGGTCGTTGGATTTGCCGTCGAGGTCCTACAGAATGGCCAGCCCGCTTGCCAGATTTGACACTTCTGGACTTTTTTTATGGGGCTATTTGAAGCAAAAAATATACGAAAGTGAACTTGCTTCAATATTGGATATATGGCAGAGAATAATAAATATTTGTAGAGACATTTACGTTACTTTATTTGAAAATGTTCGTCGTGAAATATCGGATAGGCTGTTCATATGTAGAGAAGTTCAAGGCAACCGTTTTGAGCATCTTCTGAACTGACCTCAAGCTCATTACCTCATATTATGTAGTTAAATGTCAATATATTCAGGCAGCATGTATTCGGTCGGTAGCCAAGCGGTTCGGCGTGGGTGCTTTGTTCACTCACTCGAATTGACTGCCGTGTTGGTCGAACGATCGATCTTCACTTGCTATCGTCCAACCCGAGTTAGGAATGACACGTTTAAATGTGAGACCTCGTTAATCCTTAGCTCGCACAAGTTTCCACTTCTGAGGGTTGTCGTTCGTAGGGGTGCGACAACTGGTTAACGGAAAAACAGATTTAAACAGATTAATTATTTAAAGTTCCGCCATTTTGTAGAAGTTGAAGATATTGACATTATATTCTATGGTTGTGAAACTTTTGTCAGGAGCTTCAAAAAGATGTGTCACAAGGTGAAGATGAAAATTTCATCTGTCAATTCCACTTCAAAATAAAGTATTCATGCATCAATTTCGTTATCCCAAATTTCACCCGTTCAAAAAATAAAAGTGTTGAAAGAAATTGGTGGAAAAATGATGAATTCTACCAGTGACAACCTAGCCTATTCATTTTTAATTCAAAGAATCAGTATCGCCATCCAAAGGGGTAATGCCACATCGATACTGGGTACTCTTCCGTCTACTCAAAAATTAGATGAAATATTCCTGAACCCACAAATCGAATCAAAATTTCCTATGAACATCGCAAAATGGAGTAAGCAGATTGAACACTTTCCAATTGCCTCAGAAGAAGCAGAGGAAAATAAACAAGTTCTTGAATTATCTTTCTCTCCCAAATTCGAAAAAACCTCTATCAATGTATCTGATTCAATTCAATTTAACTTCAAATTCCTCATTCCGTTGGTCCAATGATGGAAAGAAAACAGCGGTGGCGAACGTATCACCAACAGCTATAACACAGTTAGATCAGTGATACGTTCCTCAGTCAAAACCCTTGGGCTTAATGGGTTGAAAAATATTGGCAACTCCTGTTTCATGAACAGTGTAATCCAATGTTTATCCAATACGAGATGGCTACTGGAATATTTGAAAAAAGATGAGTACATGAAAGATATCAATATTATTATTTCTAGTTCGTAGAATAGGAGGAATAGGTGGAATAGGAGATCTAACTGTCGTTATTGGAAAAATTACGCTGGAACTCATACTATGTAATAATTAAAAACTCAGTTATTATTGCGCGCTGCCCGTTGTTCCAATTGAGTTAACAAAGTTTTATTCAGCAAAGTTCAAAAGTCGACCGTTGCACTGCAATTACTTAAATTTGGTTTGTGCAATATTACAATCATTCCATGGCAATAAAAAGTTTATTGACTCCGAAAGTTCAACGGTTTCCGACCAAAATACGCTCTGATGAAGTTCGGATCTCGAGGAAATTGGTTTGCTCTGTTTCAATATTAGCTGGAGCTTTTCATATCTCCTAATCATTTGAGGTCTTATCTATTTCCGGGGGGTAACATTCTGGATATCTTCACGATCGTAGTGTTTTCATAAACATTGAGATTGAGAAATGTTTACTGTCAGGTGTAGTTGGAGTTCTTGGCGTAGAATAAGTTGCACAAAAACAGTTGTACTACACATCTCTGCAACACTTTTTTGACACATGTTTCATCATCTAGATCTAGATGATTCAAACTGGTGCTTTAACACCACCTCAGCCTATTCCCAGTTTCCATCCGGTGTCCCCCCAAACGTAGAGAGTCATAGATGAGCATAATCTAGGATGTCGTAAAGCATAACAGCAGGATTGAGGAAAGTCTTGAGCAATAAAAAACGTCGGAAGAACCGAATCGCAAATGGATGAAAGGAAATTGTAGTAAGGACGTGGAATGAAGCACCACCAAACGAAAAATACTGCGGCAAAGGAGATTTTTTTGAATGAGCATTTGTGCAAAACGAAACCCAGGGAAGAGTCAAAATCTCCCAGAGAGAGATATGGAAAATCAGAACAGATTGAGAATACTACCAGCTACGAATAAACGCATTTATAAGGTATTGATTAGATATTGGTCCAAAAAATGGACAACAGAAAATCACACTAGTTGACCAAATGAAAAATAAATTGATAAGTATGATCAGTGCCGACAGAAACATAAAATAGCTCACAGTGACTTCGGGATAATTTTTGGAGGAGATTGAGTAGACCAAGGTCGGGTTTAAAATTTTTTTGAGGAGGCTGAGGATCATGATGTTCATAGCAGGCCAATGAGATGTTGAGACATGTCTAAGTAAGAGAACTCTTGTCTGGAAGTCAAAAGCTGGCTGTTCGTTAATAGAGAATAGCAAATCCACGAATTTTACATAGATGGGAGATCCTTCTGGACCTTGGTGTTTATTGGTCTGGGCACTTTCAAAGGTCCTGAAGGGGTTCAACGCCTTTAGTAAAACCAGAAGAAGCCAACCTTCAATATAGTACGACTTAATGGTATCTACAAGGTAGACAGGAAACCTATTTTGAACCAGGTAAGTTTTCAAATTCCATAGATTCAGAGTTGGGGGTAGATCAGTAGAGTCAGCTGTAATTCAAACAGAAATCTTTCCATGTGGAATGAAAATCTGGTATGAAAGAAACAACCATATAGAAAAGTGATTAAATATGGTGGAGGAAATAGGAGCAATACAAATGTCTCTCACTGACAAAGCTTTTAGGAAACCTCATGGAGATGGCAATGTGAGAAGGTTGATCAGAACCATGACTGGAGTGCTAGACTCGAAGGAACCTCGGGAAAAAAGAGAAAATAAATATCTGAGAATTCATGAAAACATATGCAGAGAACTTTTTTTGGCAAACCGAACCCCCACCAAACGGTAAAAGCAGGATTGTCTGGTTGCAAACATGGCAGATTTAGATGTTAAAAGGATGGGAACGTTTTCTTCACAAACTGTGCGAAATTTTCTGTGTAGCTCTGGGATACATACCCTATGCAGACTGGTTGAGGCCGTTGGAATTCTGAAATCTGGTTTATTCAGACAGGAATCGGCTTCGAGATCTACAGGAGATCAAAAGAGTGGACCATGAACGCAACTGTTTTGGGCTCTGCTGTAATCTGCTATTTGGAGTGAACGCTGCAGATAGAAGAAAACGAGTTTCCATTCAACTATCGATATTGAAAATAGGTTTAGCAAGTAGTTGTTTCAGGTGAAACCATGTTTCCAATTTATTTCTGGAGGAAACCTCTGTGGACAGTGGATTTATTCTGTCAGATATTTATTGTAGTCCTCCTTTGAAAGTTTTGTGTTCACACATTCAATAACCATTGTTGAAAAGTACGACGATAGCATTTCTCAAGCCGATGTGAACTGCTACGTGGCGATATTCGAATGCGAATTTTTACCAGGCGTCGCATCTGACATCTATTTTCGTCGGAGTCTGTTTTAGACGTTCGTTTTTCGACGCTGAGTGTAGACGTGGAAGTTTTGCGATATTTGTTTACATACGCGTTCATTACAAAGTGGTGGGTTTATAACATATCAGATACCTCTTAGTGAACGACAATGAACTCTCGTGTTTAGACTGACTTTTAAATCGTTATGTAAAATCTGTTACTTTTTGAAAATTGCAATACCTATACTGAATTATCATTCTCTGATGAGCTGATCAATACAGACGAAACGTATCAGTCCTAATAATAGTGATGATACTAGTGAGTTAATTTAACTGTTTGATAACATGAATTATAAAATTATATTGTATAAAGTTTAAATGATGAAAGAAAAAAGTGGAATGAATATTTTGATGCAGTTTAGTACAAGAATTGAACACACTTTTCTAAGTTTTATAAAATTTTCACAATTTTTTATTTTTATGGCAATTATAATTTTGCAAACCTTCATAGCTCAATTGATTTTGTCCAAAACTTGTGTTATGTCTCTTCAATAGCATGAATTCAATTTCAATTTACTGTTATATAAATCAATGTGTCGTCGGCAAATAGTTATATTTAACAATTTTTTATGACTCTTCAAATATCATTTATGTATAGGAGTCCCAAAACAGACTCCTGTGGAACACCATGTTTTGTTGAAATACTATTTGAGATTTTATCCTCAAATTTTGTGACTTGCAATCCATTCTTGATACATGATTCAAACCAACTCATCACTTTATCTAATCTAACTTATAAATGGTTTTAGAAGAACTTCTCTATTGATATTTTCGAAGCTCTATTGATATCTAAAAATAAAATACCAACAATTTTGCCTTCATCAATCTATGACTTCCAATCATTAAGAAAAATTCATAATGCAATTTCATACGAATACATTTTTCTAAATTCAGCTTGAGAATTTTAAAATATATTATGAGTGTCAAGTCAATTTGATCCAAATTTTCTTGTTTCACTGAAATTTCTATAACTTTTTCATAAAGAGATGATGTAGTGGATGTATTTTTGATTTTTTTTCTTCAGTTCATTATAAATAACAATTGATAACCATTAACAGAAAAAGCTATTTCGAAAATTCCAAAATTCATTTCCCCACCAAAAATAATGTATATTTTCATTGTACCTGCAAGGTATAACGTTTCGAAGTTATTAAGGTAACCACAATATGAGTTGAATGAATAGAAAGCACATTTCAGAATTTTTTTGTATTTCATCGAAAATATTGAAATTAATTCATCTCTCATATTGAAATATTGAAAATTGGCTAGATCGATTTTTATGATTTTTGATTTGTTGGATTTGTCCCTGCCCGGAGTAGCAGAAGAACACTGCGAAATATTGCAGATGACTGCAGATGACGAAGAAATAGCACTCCAGGTGTAATATTTTATAATATGCTTTAGATTTCAAATAACCACATAAAAATAGACAGACGGCATAAAATCGGGAGATCGGGTCGGCAGCCACTCCATTTCACCATGACTACCGCTGATAACTAATTTCTATCTGATATTCCATCAGGATTGTCGTTGTCATCTGGCGAAGGTATTATTAAACTCTTGAAATAATAAAAGTTACGCTTGCACGAATTAGTGTGGTGCAATAATTCAAGAATTTATAAATCTGTCCAAAGGTTTTCATTTTCAAGAATGTCCCATTACGCTTCAACAAACGATAAAAAGCTTGACAGGGTATTGATATAATTGCTGAACTCACCAAACATTGATGAGTGTTAAATCATTACGTTCCGCTAAAATTAGAAGTCCAATATTATTTGAATATACATTGAATAATATAGCTCTCAAAAGAAAAATATTTATTCCCGATCTGGGTGTTAAATTTGACAGCGAAATTAATTTTAATCTTCAAGTATCAGAAATTGTGCCAAAAAGTCTCAAAAAGCTAGGTTTTGTGTTGAGAATTTCTACAGATTTTTCAATTAAAACAACAAAGATTTTATATTGTGCTTTCGTAAGATACATTCTTGAATATTGTTCGGTTACATGGGACCCATACTATAATGTAAATATCGATTTGATTGAGAATGTTCAAAAGAAATTCTTAAGGAATTGTGATTTTCACTTTGGTATTCAGCGAAATGAATATGAGTACAGTCAACTCTTAACCAAGTTTATAAAATCATTGGAAGATAGGAAAGTTTCCATGAACTTGAGTTTCCTCTTCAAATTAATAAATAGTGAGATGAACTGTCCAGAACTGCTTGAACTAATAACTTTTCATATTGAACAAAAAGATACGAGAAGTCCTGAAATTTTTCATTTAAATTTTTTCCATACCAATTATGCTTTGAACAGTCCGATGCCTCGTATTTTGAAGCTGGTAAATCAATATCATAATAACTTAGATCTGTTTAATGTATCACTTCAGGTCTTTAAAAGTTTTTCTTAACCTTACCATTTTCTTTGTAAGTACCAGATTTGTTACATCTTCTTTCTTGTAAGTACCAGAATTGTTTCATCTTTTAATAATATAATCACTAGACATAAGGATTTATTAATGTTTTGTATTTTACACTTTGCTAAATGTTTTGTGAAATTGTGAATTGTAATGTAGAAATCAGACATGAGCATTCAAAAATACTTTGTAGTTCCTCACACTTTGTTAAATATGTTTTTCTAAATTGGCTTTGCCGTTGAATAAATAAATAAATTTAGTCTGAAGAAGCTATAATATACTGAAACACGTGCAAGTGTTGAGTGAAAATCTCAAGTGTTACTTGAGATTAGGAGTACACGATCAGGCTACGAGCGTGCCGAAAGTGTTTCGTGTCCGACAGTACCCTCCTTCAGTAAAACATTTCTTACATTACATATTCAAAACCGAAATTCTTGCTCTCGATATGTCCAAACATTCGACACGTGAAAGGAACGATCGATCCACTTTGTGTTTTCGGTTTTACTTTCGAATGGTACGCATTTTGCGCAACCGACCATTTCACGTCTATTTCGAGAGGCAATCCGAAAAATTCCTAGGTCACTTACCTTTGCACGTTCACAGTCATTTGGTTAGTTTCCAGTACGTGTTCAAATGTCGTTGTTCCGACGAAAATATGACGTTGTACGGCGATAAATATTTGAGTTGTTAATTTGCATACTCCGTAGTACGTCGAACGCCATTCCGAATTAGATATGCCGGCTCCGCTCTCGCCTCACCAGAAGTTATTCAATAATTTATGGACGTTCCTAAACCCGTTGGATTCTCATTTGGAGAAGTGTTGATTAGATATTCTTAGCTATTTCTTGGATTTTCGCTAAAGTATGTGAATGTCAAATTCAATATTCGTCGTGGTGTTAGCCAAGAAAGTAGTTTTCTTACAATAACTGGAAACTCCTGCTGTGTAAGAAAACTAGGAGATAAGAATGTTTCGAATTGCACTACTACATAACTAAATTTTTTAGAGCAATTTTAGGAATTTCAGGCCAAAAGGGTGATACAGGGAAATATCTCAGGCCCTCTGCTGTTTGTATCATTCCAATTTACAAATCGAGAAATAAGGAAACTCCAAGAACTCAAGTCCCATACCTTGGAAGAGATAAACAAGTACGAGGCCTGTTTAAAAAGTGTTTTGAGATTTCGACGACTTTATGCCATCGAAAAAATTTAATCAAAGAATTTACACAAACTTTGTGCAAAAAATGGACTCTAAATATTGACAGTGGCATACGATGATCGTACTCTGAGTCAGAAAAATATTTACAAGTTGTACACGCTTTTCACATAAGCACATCAATAACTGATGAAAATGTTGAGAAAGTGAAAATTGGATGCTGTTGTACCGTGAAAGCCTGTGTTTTTAATAAACTGTAATATTTTTGACCCACGCAATTTATTTTTTCACGGCTCTGTCGAACTCCAAAAACCTTATTCGGTCCCAAACGGGGCAGGCACAAACTATGTGCTCTGCTGTCTGACAGTGACCTGTAAAAAGGCCTGTTGGATATCGTAGTTCATCCCTACTGTAGTCCCACAACTGTTTGGTATCAAGCTTCGAAGTGTGAATAAACGCCTAGGAGTGAGCCAATCCTGGAAGATTCTGCCAGTAACTGAAAGACGTTCTACTCGTTTGTTCGATTGATGATCTGTTTATTTTGTAGAAATCCATATTGAATAAAAGATGATGAAAATAACTTCTGTCGGGTTTTTACGAAGCCAATTCTAATGGCATGAAAACTAGATAGTTACCGAACGTCGGCAGATTCTTTTTATGGCATGGGCGACGTATATATACGAGGTCTAATCATTATTTTTATTTGGGAGGTTTAATATGGTATTATTTAGTATAGTTCCATTTTTCCATTTGTAATTTCATATTGTTTGTGACACAATCTGAACACAAAATAAACCTTTTCCTTTTCAATCTCTAATTGTGAACTATAACATACCCATTATCTAAATTCTTATTTTTATTTTCACAGATCTGGGATTCTTCCGAGCAGTCTTCGGTAGCGCTACCAAACAAATATAAATCGGAATATTGACATTTAAAAGCCATATTATTCGTTTTGATCATGTTATTCCGTATCACGGTTAGGTATGCAAATAGACGTCAGATAAATCATCTTCTTTTGTTCAGTTACAGAATCCATTTTCAAAGAGTAATGTTATTAAGTCGGGGAATTAATTTTTACCGTGTAAGGTCAAGTTAGAAGTTAGACACAGAGAGAGAGAGATATATGTATATTTTTATGTCATTCTTAGAATCGGTGGACTTTGTTTACATGTCTATTTTATTAGGAGAGAGAGGAGTTTTAACTTTGAACTGATACCGATTCGGTGTAGATAGAATGAAATTGTTTAACTGTTTTTCTGTGCTTGGCTTTCTAGGTGAGAACAAATGGTGGTGACAAAATAATTGTAAAATTTTGATAGTCATCCATATTAGTGGATTCCAAATTCTGCCAGGTAAAACTGAAACAAAAAAAGGTAAAATTAAAATTGAAACTGCTAAAATAGAAATTGAAACATAAAAAATTGAAACTGATACATAAAAAACTGAACCTAACATTCAGGAAAAAGTGAGGCGTAGTAAATTATAAAAACTATTTAAAGGACGAGTCCAAAAGTGGCTGAGATAGGAGCGCCACTATATGAGAGCTGGGAGAGTCCGTTAAGGGAGTGTCTGGAGAGCTACAGAAGACTGCCGGAATCCTGGATCACCTGGATCAGAGAAGTGGGAGTGGGAGATTATCAGTCATCGGTTTCGAGTTATATTGATGGTTTCAGAGAATGGTTCTGAGATTGTGAGGTTTAATGCATTAAACCCTTTGGTAAGATCGTATATTTATTAAAATTCTTATCGAGGCCATCATCGGATAAAAAACTCATTCTTAACCACTGACAATCTGGTTCATTTGTATAATAGTCAGTCCCATTTTTCTATATTTACTTCATTAAATTTTTCTATCAAACCGTAATCCTTGTTCTATTGGTAGTCTGGAAGTGTCTTCTAGTCCTGTGTGACAACGTTGATCTACAGTGACCACTGTAGAAAAGGGTGCCCTATTTCTATAAAATTGTGTAGATGGTGCCCAAATAAGGACTTGATTTGGTAACCCTTTTCAGCACCCAGTATTGAGCCTCTATAAAGAATCAAGAAACGAACCACGCTCTTGCCTTCGCATAATCCACAGTTAGTCGTGGCACTTGTACCGTTATCTTGCTCTGAATTCAGAAAAGAGTAAGGCAACCCCGATTTGGTGGTTTCTCCTCGCTGTGATTGTTTCTTGTGCTCGGTAATGCGAACTTTCAATGGCCTCTTAGTGTCACCAATGTAGGATTTGCCGCATCTTAGGGTATCCGGTAGATGCAATTCTGATGGAGTCGCAGTCCGCGTTTGGTGGCCTAGTTTTCGAGAAGCAGGTTCTGATGTTGTACGTGGACCCAATTCTCTGGTGTAGGGACGTGCAAGCACTAGTTGTGATGGCTTCTCTTCCTTGCGTGGTTCTTGCTGTCTTCTAGCCAGAGTCTGTTTCACCATCACTTTGGAGTAACCATTCTATTGAAAATTTTTTTTGATGATGTTTCCCACTTAGTGGTCGGTCCTCTTACCAATACGTCTAAGAATGGCAATTCGCTGTAACATTCTTTCTCCATTGTGAAGGTGATGGAAGGTCTTACGAGTTGATGTACTTCAAAAATGTGTTTAGTTCTGTATTCCCGTATACACGAAACTGCTATTTTCAACTGAAGGATGAATTCCATACATAAGATGAAGGACTGCCAATGGAATCGCCACTTTCACCAGTAACAATCAACATATATATGGAGTGGTTTGGAACTCTGGTCAATGAGGAAGCCCACAAGAAGTCCCGAGTCTGGTTGAGATAGTTGACGATACCTTCATAATAATCATGGAATTTTCAATGTTTTGTCTAATTTTTAATTCATAGTAATTTAATTTCAGGGTTTTTTGCCTATCATAATTGTTATTTTCAGCTATTCATTTTCATGTTCCATTTTATTTGTTCTTTCAGTGATTTCAAATCATATTATATCATAATTAGACAATGGAAGTCCGAACTAATGAAATTCACTATGAAGCATTGTCAACCATCTTGAAACAATTAAATATATTTGATCTGTTACGAACTCTGATAGCAATCCATCGTTGCAGATCAAAACATTAATCAAATTTTGAAATGAAAATATTGTGTCATATCTAATGATGAGTGTTGGAATCAGTGCGGGTACACAATATATCTCAAGACGAGAATCCATTTAATGGGAAATGTACGTACCTATAAAATTGCAGTCGAACTCCTGCATAATACTATGTTATTCTGTAATGAAATTGTTAACGAGCTTATATAAAAAATTATGAAAATAGACTCAATAATTTCAATGGAAATACAAAGTTTGCTGTACTTTAACTCTTGTATTCTTGACGATGTATTCATATAAATTTGTCGTGAAACGTTACTTTCTGTAATAGAATTTTTTTTGAGACATTTCATACATTGATCAAAATTCAATTACTCTTAGTTATGTGATAATGAACACCAATGAAGTGACCAAATGTATGACGTCACTTGCTCATAAACGTAATCGCTGTCAAAGGGTCATGTTATAGACGGCTGGAATCATGATAAAAAAGAAAAAATCCGGGCTGGTGCGCTATGGTCTGAAAGAACTTGTAGTATCAAACGTTTCGTCTGTCACTGCGGCATACATCATCAGTCGTACTATGAGGACGAAGGATATACCTCGATGTCTCAGTTGCCTTAAGAATTTCATGTGCATTATTATAATAGCCCACTACATCTTGAAATTACAATTATTTATTATCTCAGTCCCCTCCATAATAAAACATTCTTGGAAAAGTCTACAGTATTCCAAACTATTCCACTACTTAACTAAATGACCTGGATTTTCTAGGATGTTCTCGAATTTTCCTGACTATTTAAGAACATTCCATAATGTTCCGACATGTTCTGGAAAGTTGTTGAATCATCTATAATATTTTCCAATTTTCTCAAATGTTTCAGAAATTTCGTCTGGGCAGAACTTCCAGTCATTATATCTTCGAAAGTACGCCTTTCAAGTAAAACATTTTCAATGCACACTGATAAAAATAATTACACTATTTATGGTTGGCAATTTATTGCCACGGTCTATTGTGTAATCATATAACGATACCAATCTTTTATTTTTTTTTCAGTATAGAAAGTTTAAAATTCACACAATTTATGTGGTAAAATTTCACAGCGAAAAAATTTGTAATTTAAAATTACATCTCAAATATAGTTATTATAAACGATATATTGTGGAAATTTCCAGTAATAATAGCATTATTTTACCATCAAATTTGTAACCTTACTATATCCTTCATATGATTGTACATTACTCGAAATGGATTTTTTTTCTGGATATGAGTATTAATACAATATGGGAACTCTGTCTTCACCATACGAAATCACGAATTCCTCTGTAGATTTCCGTTATGAATAGGGTAGGCATATGTAAAAATACATAGTAATATCAAAGTGTAAAATTACAAAGTATTATTACATTTTTGTTGTAGAACTAGAAGGTATTCGTGATTATTACATAATAATATCCACAACCATTAAGAAAATATTTATTACAACAGAAAAGCAACATAAAATGAATAATCCAAATAAACAATTGAATATAAATATTCATTTTCAAAGTGAATAATATAAGAAACAATAATAACTCACACAATAATGTTACAAAGATTAAATATCATAAGCAGGAAAACTGAAAATATATTCAAGGGAAGAATCAATTGTTTAATTTGTTGACATTCTAATAGAAATTCGAAACTAAAAATTGTAACTAACGTAGTAGTAAATGGACTTGACTATAAAAATAGATTTTTAAGATTATCAACAAAAGTTGAAACGATGTTAATAGTAAATATCCATTCAATTATCATTTTTATGAATCATGATGAAGATTTTAATTCCATTTATAAATGATGCTTGAAAATCCACTAAAAAATACATTAATTTTCAAATTTGGATACCAACAATTATATATTATATTACATTTTGAATTGAGTGTACATTTTGATCCTAAGTTCGAATTCCTCAAATTATTAATATTTTTTCATTTACTTGGTAAGTACATAAAGACGATAATACAGCCAATTGCTTTTCAGTAGACATAGTTTCTAGATCTTCACTTTTTTTGCAATGAATAATTATTAAATTTTAACATATAATTCAAAACTTTCTTCTTTGTTAGAGTAATCCTTCCTCTACTCTTAGAACCAGCATCAGGATGAATTTTGAGATACATCCTCTGAAGAGGAGTTCGAAGATTGCTTGAAGTTTTGAAGGATATTTCAAATTAAGAATAAAATATAATAAAAACGCAACTTTTAGAGCTTCCATGAATTTTCCATATCCTTGTAAATCGATGTTCTTCTCTCTTTCCACAAAAACTAAGAAGATTTCATTTTCTTGTGCATTACCTTAAATGAAAAAATAAATAGGTTTTCTCATGACTAAATATATGAATGTATTGAAGTAGAACTTTATTTTTCAGGAGAGTAATGTCGATAATTATTTTTAGGATTATATAAGGGTTGATGATTAAGTAGTTGAAGAGTATGAATGTACAGTGTGTGTCATATCGAGCTTCTATTAGTAGTGTGAGATGAAGGAGTGAAGTTATCAAAAATTGTTTCGTATGAAAATTTTAGATGTCACTGCATTGAGCTTTTTAAAATATTCTTCAATATACAGGATAATCAATAGAAACGTGGCGGATTAAAGTTATTTAATTATAGAATATTGATTGACCATACACTTTTTTTCAATTACAACAATAGCTTTGTCAATAAAGTTGTGTTCGAAATTTTTTTTGAAAGAACTACTAAGTATACATACTAAATATACATATAGTGGTTTTCTGTTATGTTCCTCTCCACTTTTATGTTTCGAACAGGACAACTCAAAAAATTGAAACTTGGGATAATGAAATTGAAGTATGATCACTATATTTTGGAGAAAAATTGACAGATGAAAATTTCAAGATGAGGACTGCCACCACTTGGGAAAAAATTAAATGGAAAAAGTGTTTTGTGACACATCCTTTTGAAGTTCTTGATGAATATCACACAACCCTAGAATATAAAGTCTATTTCTGAAAAATGGCGGAATATTTGATAATTACCTGAATATATCGACGTTTAACTTCATAATTTGAAGAAATGAGCTGAGTTCAGTTCAGAAGATGCGTGAAATGGTTACCTTGAACGTCTTGACATAAGAACAGTCCATCCGATATTTCACGCCAAACATTTTCGAACACATTGACGTCGATATTTCTTCAAATAGTGTCAAATCTGGCG
>WOGO01000036.1:15505-37783 GCA_015342085.1 Leptinotarsa defecta
GAACTTATAGGTATTGAACCTTCTACAATCTGACAAATAAAGGAAGCTATATAATAACTGCAAAGTTTTGAGTGTATAATTCATTAATCATTTGGGTGAATTAATTGAAATATGACGTTGTTATCGGTGATAAGTCGGGGCTACCCGGAAAGCTTTCATCGAAAACGTTACCTAACAAAATAGTTCACTACATACGGGGATACGTCTTCAGAAAAGTCCACTATTGTATATGTCTATATTTTAATAATATCTTATTATATCACATCAGTTCAATGTTCAAAATTGTG
Organism: Leptinotarsa defecta; assembly: GCA_015342085.1. Classification (NCBI taxonomy): domain Eukaryota; kingdom Metazoa; phylum Arthropoda; class Insecta; order Coleoptera; family Chrysomelidae; genus Leptinotarsa; species Leptinotarsa defecta. The sequence continues at coordinate 15,793 of WOGO01000036.1, forward strand.
GTCACATATATCGTGGAAATTGGAAATCTATTTAGACGAATACGATATGCACATATAACTACTCTTCATACCATATTCAATTGATGTTAATATCTTATGATCTATCGCAAAACCAAAACTATGTTTAACTTGAATTGGTTTTGTTTTACGAAGTGAATTACTTTGAAGATTGAGATCGCATTTTCGTTTCGTGTTGTCTTCATAGGTAGAGAGGTTACCTGTTTCGAAATTAAAACCGACAGTTGTGAAGCCGGATAGGGTCGCTAGTAGAAAATGAAACAAATCTTCAATTGAAATGCCTATAAATATTTCTTTTTGTCTCCGGTAATGTTGAGGGGACCCCCATGCAAACATTACATACACACAATAAATCAAAATCAACAGACCACGAGAGTGAAAACACCTGAAGGCTGACTCTCGACTGCAGGAGTTTAGATGTCAATCTTGCTGAAGTGCTCATCAGCAGGTTGAGGTCCACTCAGGAATGAGTGGGGGCAGATTGACGAGATTCTAGCTTCTGCACACAGTAACCGTGTGGGGAAGATTCTGTCTCAAGGCATTCAACCCCAGGAGGGGCATGGGGGAAAGATTTCTTTTGTAACCTAGTTTGAAGATGTAATCTATGCTGAACAGAGAGTTCACCAACGTTTTTGTTGAATAAACATATTGATAAGTAATATTGTCTTCAATTCAGTCGAATGAAAATTAGAATTGTGGTTTTCTATTACCTAGCTCTGTTGATAAAAGATGTCACTTTCTGTTTTTCATATGGAATACCATATTTATTGTACTTTACCCAAAATTCGAATTTCACCATTTCAATGGCTAGTTTGTATACGGACAAATAAAATAGATAAAAACCAATCATCAGGCAGGAAGGGATGTTCTCACGCTCTTGTAACAATCATTTTTACACTTTTCATTGCAATAACTTCTCAAATTGTTAGATATTGTTATTCTTAATAAAGGTATGAAATAATTTTGGAATATATTCATACACAAGTTGGATTTTTCATCCCTGTGATTGATCATAATTCTAGTTTTCTTTTACATATTTATTTTTGTCACTGTTCATAAAATTACTCGATTTGGTTTTATTTCTCTATATTGTTACTGACGAAGAATTTCACAAGATAAATATACTGGTATGTGTTCTTATTTTCAATTCTTGAAAATATTCTTGATAACTATAGCAAGTTGAATATCAATTTTCACAAATGAATTCTAAGATTCATGAGTTAATATTTATAAATATCTCTCGTAAAGAATCACGTATACATATATAAACTGTTGTTGCATCTCTGTGTGCAAACTAAGCATCTTATGACATATCAATTACAAATTAATTGTAATTTTGCAACAGTTTGTCGCAGAAAGTAAACGCTCAAGACTCTTTAATTCAATTGTTTGCATTCGCTCAGAGATTACAGCGATAAATAAACAATGTTACTCAAGTCGAAACAATCGAAACAAGTATTATTTTCATAGTTTGCTCTTTATCTGTTTTTAATTCGCGTTACTAAATATCCTGATTCCGATTTTCATGCTCCTTATATTCATGCAATGTAATAATTGTTTATTGTCTTCGAAGCCAGTCTTTTAAACAATAATTCCTGGGATAATATTCAGTAATTGCTGAAATATTTATTTACAGTTTGAGAGTTTCTCAATGACGAAATTGATGTTCATGTCGAAATTTCTATCTTTGCACGTCTTTGAATTATTTTACCCAGCCTAATTATTATTCACTTTATCCGAGGTGTATCAAATTCATTTTATGAATACCATTCAGTTCTGTTAATCAGAATTTTACAATAAATATATACAGTGATTAGCAAAATTGAGAAAATTTATTAGATCACTGATAATTATATAAAAAAGTAACGGAAAATATATTAATTACTATTCTTTTTAATATGAGCCCATGAAAATGAATCTAATATTTCGCCTAACGAATCGAAAAATTAGTTCAATCAACAGTAAAACAAAAAAATACAATTTTTGAAGAATATACCGTAAAATTGCTTAATAAAATTTTTTTCATTACAAATAGTAAAACAGAAAATATAATCATTAATGCTGATAGTGCTAATGATCAATATTGGATAATTATCGGTCAACACATTTGAAGTTTTCAATAAAAAAAATATTGAATTGGAAATTTAAAAACACATCTGAAAGATACAACATCTAAATTAAAAAAATCAAACGTTGTTTACCATACATCTTGTGGAAATTGGAACTTTAATTATATTGGAATAACTTCCAGAATATTATCGAGTAAATAATCTCTCATAAAAATGAAATGAGGATGAATGAAAAATCCTGGGCACTAACGACGCAACATTGTCTTGACATAAAATCAAATTCAATGAATGGAACATTCAGAAAGAAACATGTCCAAAAAGCTCTTCCTCGAAATGGCAAAATCAATAGTTACCCGAAATGTAGGAACAAAAAGAAACAGATATTGAACATTTAAGTGACATCAATAGTTATGTATTGGAGAAAGATCAATTTCGTTGATCCATCGAAAGCGTGATAAGTCTTGTGTTATTACAGATTTATTTTTTACTCAGTTTTAGCGTCCTGAAGAAGTTATATTATTAAGACGAAAGCTCAACGTATTGTAAAAATAAAGTAGGTTTGTAATTTGAAGATTCGTTTGACTGAACAGTAAAACGAAGTATGCGTAAGTATACTCTGTCCATCTAAGCAACAGAGTGCAGAGTACATCATCATGCATAGTAAACGTGATCTCCCAGGCAAAGCTGCTTGTACAGAGCTGAACTAAGGAACGACTGAAATTTAATTTTTTCCAATAATATGCGGTTGGGTATAGACATTTTTTTTAGATGGAGTATAGGGAGACAAATTAGCAGTTTTTTCAGCCGTATCAGAACTTGACATTTTAAAATGTATGAACTTTAAAATACCGTATATGTACACACCACAGGCGTTAGAACGTAACTGACCACTCCCACCCTGTAACAATGAATTCCGCCAGTCGGAATTCATTGTTACACTCCTAATGATGCTGACTTGACTAGCGAAAGTCGCGTCGAGGGATAGCATTTTTGTTCTGGAAAGGTTCCAAATTCTACTTATCAAGTTAATAGTGAGAAAATAATTTGATTATTATCATGGATAGCGTTTCTATTTTTTTTTATTGAGTAATGGGCCAGTGTAGGAATTAGTAATTTGAAACACATGAGCTCGTTTCCTTATTTAAGTACTGATGGTTCATTCGAATAGTTTTCAATATTCTGCATAACATACAAGATGAAATTCAATGCATGGATTTTTTTTAAAAGTCGTACTGTTCTGGCAATATTTCATACGCCATTAGTTGTTCAAGTGATTCAAACATGTTTTCTGTTTATGTTTTCTGTGGGAATAATTCGTATGAGTAAAACTTCACTGTGAGATTTTCAGTCGACAGGTAAATACTGGTAAATAGAGAACATGTAAATCACTACATCCAGATAGATATACAATTACATAATAACATGAAAATGATACATATAAATAAATAATCACATCTAGGTAAAAGTACACATATTTTATTACACATTAGCACCGTCAATTTCATATTGTTTCGTCATTAAAATATTCTGTCAGATTGTAATACGCATTAGATGCCTGTCTTTCATGTTCTTTGTATCTTCAGGAAGTTTATTATACATTTTGATACCGACGTGAATTATTGAGTCTCTGATCAGTGTGGATTTTGGAATGAGTAATGATAAATTCACTGAATTTCGTGCAGTGCGATTGTTATTTTCATATAAAGATTTATTCTTGTAAATGAGACATGTAGCTTTTAAAACGTAGTTTGAGGTTAGTGTCAGTATTTCGTGTTTCAGGAAAAGAGGTTTGCAGGAACTCAACCTATTTACTTGGCACAAATAACGCACCGCTCGCATTTGCAGCAAAAATACACTGTTAAAGAGTTCATTATTACACGAACTCCAGAACTGGATTGCGTACCTCAAGTTTGACTCAATTAGAGCAAAATGGACATTTTTTGCTGCAGCATAACCTAACTCTTTAGCTGTAGGCCTGAGGACAAAACACCCGGATGATAATTTTTTGTTTAGCATGTTAATATGATTTGTAAATTTCAAATTGGTATCTTTGTTAAGTCCCAAGAATTTTATATTGTTGTCAGATGATATAGAGTAAGAACCTTAATCTATATCCGGAAGAAGACACTTGAATGTGAGAAATTATGTTTTATTGAAATTCAAACATAGAAAATTTGCATCGCACCACGACTAACATTTTTTCGAAGCAAATTCACATCTTCAGAGTGTCGTCTCTTAATACAGTGAAGGAACCATATACATATATCTGAGAGGGAAAGATCATTTATATACAGGAGAAATAGATATGGATCTAAATCTGATGCTCGGGGTATTTCCCAAGGTTATCAAGGTGGGAATCTTGCACCTTGACTTTCCGACTGCCTCATAAACGATGAAACAGCAGATCATATACTTTGTGTCTGCCCCGCTGGAGAATGAATCAGGTTTTTAGAGTTCGATAGAGCCGTACTCTGACCTGAAAGACCACTCACCATACAAACTAATTGGCTTCGTTGAGAAGCTGGGTTTATTTAGTCGAGTGTGAAAATGTGTGAGCCACAATAAACTCTTCCGGGTTGCGGTGGAGGGTCGAATATAGAATCACTCACTTTGGACCTTACCAAACCTAACTGCTTAACTAACTTTTAGTAATCCAGATGTATGGTCAGTTTTATACAATAGCTTCCTTCTCAGACGTGTTGTTCATACATACTGTGTTATGGATTTCCATCAAGATACTGAGGTAAGATTATTCCATATTTGAAAGAAATTGGGATATTATATCTGTTGCAAAATCTGTGAAAATCTGTTTTACGTTAACCCGCTGTCGCCCACCTACGAATGACAACTCTCAAAAGTCGAAACTTGTGATAGCTGAGGACTAACGTGGTCTTACCTTTCAACGTGTGATTCCTAACACGGTTTGAACCACCGGTTCGCACATAGGTCGATTGATTGAGTGGAGTTGACCACCCACGTCAACCCACCAAGCTACCATTCTTCCGTTTCGTTCATTAGTTTTTGTCTATACTTTTACATACCTTCACATATGTTTGAGTTATTAGGAAATATAGTTGATAGTTGAATCATCAATCTGTGTCTGTTTTTTTCGTTAATCTGTCGCCCCCATACGAACGACAACTCTCAGGAGTTGAGAAACTTGTGCGAGCTAAGGACTAACGATGTCTTACCTTTTAACGCGTGATTCCTAACACGGTTGCAGAATCATTTCAGTTTCAACCACATAAATTCTCTCGAGAAAAATATCTGGTCGAAGAGGGATCGAACTCACGATCTTCCGATCGTGAGTCGGGCGCACTACCACCGCAGCCAATTCCACAAAAATCAATTCAAAAAATCTGTTTAAAATCTGATTTTCCGTTAACCAGCTGTCGCACCCCTACAAACGACAACCCTCAGGAGTCGAAACTCATGCATTGCATTATATGCAATACACACTAAAAGTAATGGATGAATTCTACGAAATTATGGTGCGACATCTAACAGGTGGCAAATCTTTTGTATATACGTTTTCAAGTGTCATAGGTAATTCCACTGAAGTATTATCTATGTATATATTGACTGCGGGAGAATTTCTTTACTCAAAATCCTTCACAATTTTTTATGAAAACTGACGTGCATACTTATCATTTCAACGTCAATTCCTATAGGAAAGAGATTCTCATGACATTGAGAACTGGGAGTCAGGTCGACCCCAATCAGCTATTTATTTATATCGACTGTGACCTGACATCCATAAAGAATCCTGAAATTTTCTCGAGCAAAGTTCAACAGGGCTCATGAAGACCTACTTACTCATAATTTGACGTTATATGTCATGGAAAAAATCAATTTCATCATAGGTTTGTGTGCTAGCTAAGAATATTACTTTACTGACGAAAATCTTTTGAACACATTGAGATAAAATTATAAATAATATACCTATGAGGTACTAACATGCTGCTAAGAAACTCAACTAGAGTATCGAAGAAATCAGTGTGATTTGAAAATCATTTTTATATGCACTGATATCTATATGAAATATGTTTTTTCTAGTAGAAGTGCTTGGTGTTTTGTCGAAAGTCAATGTTCCATGATGAAATCTTCATTTACTTCATTTCTCATACTTTGTATGAGAAAGTTGAAAGCTTGACAATTATTTCCAGTTTCAACAAAAAAAAAATGTTTTGAAAAACTTACCAAATGTAAAAAATAAATGAAACTACTGAGAAATCACGATTACTTTGTCATTTTGCAATATTTTATAATTAGATTGATCTACTTGACGAAAGATGTATCATTTTTGACAACGAAAATCAACCAGACTACTCAACTACGAGATTTCCACACTCACAACGATCGTTTGTTTCCCACCAAACCTGTTTCCGAATAAGAAATCAATACGAATGCACATTCGCCTCAATAAATAATTAAACATTAAAATATTCCTCCCTTATTAAAACCATTTGCGCGATCTTCGCATACACAAAACACATGGCCTACTTTAAATAATTTTCATTTCAGATATTGCGATCTAGTTACCATCGCGATACACTTCCCATCGCAACCCTTCTTATTATCCTTGCGAAAGGATTTCTTTGTTGATCGGCTAATAATTTATGCAAGTATGCAAATGGAACTTGTTCCTAGGTACGGCCCTCATCAAAAAATTCAACCGCTAAATATCATGCATAGTTAATTTCGTAAATTCTGCTATTGTTCAATAAGGATATACAGGACCTTCGGAGGATATATCGCGTCCTTTGCTCGTTGATTGAACTTTGGATCAGGACAGATGGCGAATGGTGTTTCCTTACCCTTTTAATTTCTTATGTCTTTGACGGTATCGTTTCTTTTCTGAGCAGATGTACCCGTTGATGTATGAGAAAATGCAGTTACCGATTGTGATTAGGTGGGATTGATGAATTTTGCATATGCCGAGAGCGTGACGATATCAGTTTGAGAAAATCGAGCAATGACTATGCAATTCATAGCTCAACGTGTTAACCGTTAAACTAATTTGTGCATGCAAGAATAAAATATGCGGTGAGTATTCGTAAATTTGAACATTTGATACATTTTTTATTGACCAATGGAACATGCAGATTTATTCATAGTAGACACAAAAAATCTAAATGAAATATTGAAGAACAGAAATCCGGCATTAGATAAAACAGACTGAAGGACCACTTCCTAATGATGTGCAAATCGACAAACATGCGGATATACATGATTCAATGTCCATCGTGATATTAGCCGTGGAAGTAGTTTTTTCCGGCAGGCATTTATAAGAACCTACTATTTAAAAAGGTTGGAAGAGATGAATTTCTCGAAATATTTATTTTAGCACAAATTTCTCTTCAAAGGCGATAACATGGGTATATTCTTTGTGTGTAAGTTTCGTTACTATTGATTTTTTGGTATGCCGCAGGCGACATTTTTTCTTGCATTCAGAGTTGGGTACTCACATTTCTTTTCCTGATTCAAATGTAGATCGACCCCTTTAAAGGAAATAGGTATAGCGAAACTGATTTCGAGCAAAAATGACCCAGAAAAAAGAATACCAAGGCCTGTCAATAGAGAGCTTTTCTGTCATTTGAGAGAACGTTATCGGACCGATATTTGAATTGAAAGGGGTATATTTGTAGGAGACAGAACATATTTTTGTGTAATTTGATGTTTATATGAAATATAGTGAAATATAGTGTTGTTTCGAGAGGGCATTTTCTCCCAGTTTGTGACTCAAAGTAGGTAACTCATAATATGTGATCTACACATTTTTATAGAGTTTATGTAAAATTAATTGCTTTCCTCTTTCCATTGGAAGTTTATCTCATTATTCATGTGTTACTTGAATAAGTTATGGATTTTCATCAAGTATTGACCAAATCCATCAAATGGCACGCCACTCCAGGTGATAAAACGACCTTAACGGTTATGAAATCTTTTTGTTTTTACCCGGTCAATTTAGACATCCGAGGGAACAAGAATTCCCACCCAGCTCAAAGGTGGTAGGATTTTTCAATACATCATCATAAACGAAATCTGAAAAATCCTCATCAATCCGATAACTGAAAAAAAATACTGTGGGTTAAAGGTCACAAAAATGGGTTTTTCGCCATTTTCAGCAAAACGGCAACAACAATAAAACTGACCGATTTGCTGAAAATTGCAAAAATCCGTTTTTGTGACCTTTGACCCCAAGTTAATTTTTTTTCAGGTATGGGATCGATGATAGTATTTTGAACAATCCTACCAATTTTGAGCTGGTTGCGAATTTTTGTACCTTCACTTCTGTTTTTTGGTCTAATTTGACCGGATAATTTGCGATCCGTTTGAAGTACAAAAATAGAGTGGACCTAGTTAAGTATTATAAATCATGGTGAAGTATTGTACAGGATGTTCCATAACTATGGTATGAAAATTTAGAGAGTAATTGGTTAGGTCGTTTGAAGAAAAACTGTTCCTATGAACGTATGCCCGGAGTTGCTTCGTTTTTGAGATACAGGGTGTTGAAGTTAAAAAAAAGCAGTATTTATAAAATATCATAAATATCCTTACGCCGATTTGGTTGAAATTTGCTGCAGTTATTTTAAGTAATAAGGCGCCTATTTAATCCGAACTAGATTGAAATAATTAGGTTAAGTGGCGTTTCAGACAGCACCACAATACTGAGAAAAAAGAACGCCACTGACTTTTTAGTAGTTTTTAATTTTTTTAGATTAAGCATCTAAAAATACAACTTTTTTGTCACCTGTATTTTCTTCATATCAAGCTTCATTTTCGAGAAAAAACTCTTATGAAAACTATCCAAAACAAAAACCAAATGTAAATAATAAACAATTTCGATATTAGAGTAAATTAGCAAAATGTCTACCTTTTGATAAAATACACGACTGCAATCGATTTTTCATTGATTGTCTGACACGTTTCAATTATTCGATTCCTCAAGTCATTCACATCTGGTACAGGGCTTTTATATGGGCTCAGATGACCCCATGAATATAAATCCAGAGGATTCATATCAGGATTGTGAGCTGGCCAATTTTGAGGTAATGTCGAGATGATGATGAGCTGGAGCTACATCGTGCATGAACCACATGTTGCCTCTTACAAGTACCGGCATTTCCTCTAACAAAATGGGTGAATGATCTCGCAAAAAGTCCGTCAAGGATTCACCTGTTAATCTTGCTGGTAGAAAAAATAACCTTCCATGTAGCGTTCTAAATGTTTAAGCTCATGAAATCACTCTGTTTATCTGTTCTGGTAAATTTTTCATGTTTCTTCCGCATTTCCATTACCTAATCCATTAATAAAGTGTATGTCAGCCACTTCAGCGTTAGTAAAATTATTCTGATATGGCAACACTATCACTGTCAGCTGGTCTCCAAAGCAGGTGTTGATGATATGCAAAGTGCCTCAAAATTTTTTTTGAAAACGAAACTAGATATGAAAAAAAATATACAAACGACGAAAAGGTTGTATTTTCATTTGATCAATACAAAATAAAAAATAATACCGTTTTTTAAAATTTAAACGTCCTGTATCTCAGAAACGAAGCAACTCCGGACATAAGTTCATGAGAACTTTTTTTCTTTAACGAACTAATGAATCACCCTCTGAAGTTTCGTACAGTAGTTAGGATTCACCCTGTATAGGTATCATCCGTGGCAAATTATGACAAGATTATCAATTTTGTTTCAGCACTCTTGTTAGCGTTTTGCAGTTATAATGAGCATTTATTACTATTTACTAATAGGAAAACCCTTACGAGGCATATAGCAGGGCCCCCCTAAAACTGAATAAACGTTTTTGACTTGCCTAATAGGAAACAGAGTTTAGTGAAAAAACTATTCTCTTCAGCGATTAGCAACATACTTTTCATCGTAGGTTTAAATGACTAGTAAACATAAATTAACGCGTGTAGTCAAGACAGGATTACATGCGTTACCATTGTGTAGAAGAGGGTAGTTTTTACCAAATATGCATCCTTCATGAAATGCTAATTGTGCATTTATTATATGTTGTTGGTTCACTTGTTAATCATTATTATTTCTGAATCTTTCTATGTTTTTTACTACTTTTATTTGTGGTAAAGTTACTGCAGTTTTGTCCTATAAGGACATATTCAAACTTATACATTCATGTATAATGTATGTTCAATGTATAAGTTTGCAGTAACGTTAGTTACAAATAAAAGTACTAAAAAACATAGACAGTTTCAATTCTCTTTTTTTCATTATGATTTCCTGTGAGAATATGGTTCTTTGAAGACAAGAGAAATTGTTGCCCGTGGCATATCAACAAATCTGTAGTATAGTAGAACATGCCGTTAGAGAAGGTACATACGTTGTCGCGTACGAAGAGACCCAAGTCCTCGATAGGACTCGACAGATACCATCTAAAACTACACAAGAAGGCGATAGAAATTCAGAAACACAAAAATAATATTACCCGAAAGGAAGAGGAAATTAACAAAATCTTGCTACCTGCACCTAATTGATCCATGTCCAATACTGAAGTATCTAAAATTTCCATACAATAAATAAAATAGATGATCTCATATACTCAATAAAAATAATTTATCCTTATTGAATCTTCAAGAAAAATGACACACCAGAACAAAACAAATTCGAAATTTGCATCTAGACACTGATTATATCCATTCAAATTCGACATTTTTTATCAGTAAGTTTTACTGAAGTAAATCGACCGATAGGGTAATCGAACTGATTAGTTTCGGTAATAATGAATAAAAATAACTGTCTGGGGCGATATCATATCATTATGGAAATACGAATAGAAAATCGTTATTCCTGAATAATTTAAATCAAAGTTTGGTCGTGACTAGCCATGCATGGAAAGAAAAGACGTTTTGCATTCGACAATTCGTTCAATGAACTCTGGTTGGGTTTCAAATATAAAAATTGGAAATGAAATGAGTGGAATCATATGAGGTGATTTTAATTCAATAATAAATATATAAACTAGCACTTTTCCCAACAACTTTTCCCAATCAGAATAAAATTCTTTTTTATCAACTGAAGACGTTCACGTGGTAGGGGAAATGTGCATCAAGAAGAGTATTGCATTTCTGGTGATTGGGAAAAGTGCTCGTTTTGGATTTATCGTAAGCCAGAGGTTCCAGTTTTACCAAAAAATTAGATAGGTACAAGTATTGAATTCTCGGCTTTGCTAGTAAATAAATAGGAAAGCCTGTGTCAACCAATACAGAAGAAAATACCTGCTGTTAATTGTTGTTTTCATTATCGTGGTAGAGGCCGTTATTTAGACTGAATGGGATCGATAGCTATGACTTTAAAAGCATTTGTAATGTTCACTATACTATTATAATCTGTAGTATTGTACTACAGCTGGAGTCACATTGCGGTTTTCAACAGAATAACCCCACTGATAAAAAGATGAACATGAACAGTAACTAGCCCATTCGTGGTGTCGACTTATATAAGTGGAGGTCGCTGATAAGGCCATGAGGCTTTGGATTTAACTGATAACACTAACAGTGGAGGAGCCTCTGGAGACACCCTACATTTTATTCAATGAAAGAGAGGACATTGGCAGATCAAGATCTTCAGATGATGTGGTGCTGCAGGTTTTTTCGGGTTTTCCTACAGCTGAAAAAGCAAATGCGCCACTGGAATCAATGAAGTCGCCCCGGATCGCCAATTGAGTTTTGTTGTTGTTTCATAATTTCATGATTTTTATTACTTTCTCGATGAGTTTATGAATAAGTTATTTTTTCAGTATTGGAATTGATAATTCAGGTAACATTTGTTATTTCAGGTATCTATTGTAAGAAGTAAAAGCACACTGACTGTACCACTGTATATTTGAGGACTTGTTTGTCAGAATGTATCAGTTTACTTGAAAATAGTTTATCAAATCGGTCGTTACAAATGAAAATTGTAGTAGAAATCAGACAAAACTTATTTTCTCTATTTTATACACCTTGACAGCTTATGGAATGAACTTGGATCTATCACCTAAACTCAAATTGTAGTTTTTTCCAAAAATTAATATTGAGTTACAGTGGGACTCTACGGAACTGCAAGTTATCACTAAAATAAAATGAAAAGAATGTCAAAATGTATTTTTCCATGTAGAAGCTGTAATGATATGTATTTTCTATCGCTATTTCTACCTTAGTGCGGGATATAATTTTCTTAAAAAAAATTGTTGATGATGGTAATATGGAATTATATTTCTGTATTCATTACGATTGAATATTTTTTGTGTTTTGAAAGGGCATTGCAAGTTCAAGTGATAGTAAAGATCAACGTTGTGATAACGATTGAATCGACCGATAAAATTATTCGACTCCTATTTGTTGAATCATCAATAAAAGTATTCTCCTGGCTCCACTAATGTTGCTATTCGGAGCAAATGCGAGATATTATCTTCGAAATATTTTGAAGTGAAAGTTAATCAGAATTTTTGATTTGGATGTAATAAACTATTGATGATTGATATGAACTAAGTATGTGGATACAGGAAAGTGTGATATATGATATCAGTGTGAAAGCATCAGCCATGTTTTCAAGTTTATAGATGTGCAACAAGGAACAGGCTCCAGCCGCGGGTAAAACAGCCGCGTCTGTAAAACAAAATTATATTTTTATCACTATTTCTCCACGCCCTTGAATTTCCGGTGAATTCCATTCATATTAAGGTTCAGCATTGCATCCGTACGGAGCCGAGGCGTGTCGCTAGTATTTTATGATCATAAACCGCAATTATTGATAGCCACTACCAAACGTTGAGCTCATTATGTCATTATGTTCTCCACAGACGTTTGATGGTTCACTGAATTAGGGTTTTCCTGTATAAAATAAAAGAAAATATAGTACTATGTATTTTTTTGTGTTTAATTATTGTTATATCACGGTCTTGCTGAAATGTTAATGAGGTATTGTGAGTAAATCAGCAAATCCATCCAACGTTCCGAAAAATATGTAGTTGCTAATTTGCGATAAACTCCCGTTTCCTTTCAACTATATATCTGCGAACGTACGCGATATACACCTTGAATGAATGAGCACCTCTCATCGGCTGACAAGCTTCAACAAGTTTATGCAATTGTGTTATCGCCTTATAATTATTAAACCATGGCCTACTAGACGACGACGCGACAAATTGATAAATACGTTTCGAGAGGAGGCAGCTGAATTTGCGAAAATAATGGAAATGATTGCACAGTAAAAATAAGTTTCATCTGTCTTGATAAATTATATGGCAACATGAACATATGAACATACAGGAACATGAAAACATATAGGAACATTCCCTCCTCATTGCCGTTAAAACGCCCTCATTGCCCTTAACCGCATAAAAATAGCGATGAAGGAAATAAAATAGCATGCTCATTACAGAAAAGGTAAGGGAAATAAAATGGGGTGAATTTGTAGGGGTGGAAAACGGTTTTTCATAGCTCTCCTATCAGAAAAATTTTAAATTAAAAGTTGTAAGAAAATACAAACTTACAACTACATCATCTGAAATTTTCCGTATAACATAGGAAAAACAGGATTTTTCGTTTCGATTTTCTCCTACAAAAATAACTCATTTTCAACGATATTTGGTTGAGAGTCACCTGTTTTTGTTCCTATTGTAGTATAATTTTCCCAAATCAACTTTTCAGAATAACATTTAATTTCCAAACTAAACCTAAAAAATTACCTTATTTTTAACCTAAACTCTCCACGTTTTGAAAAAATTGAAAGTAGCATTTTTGATTGAATTACCTATTCGAGATGGTATGATTGAAGATAACAATACTATGGAAAAAAATTCAGAAAATGTAAAATAAAATATATCATTAAATGAAGTACATGACAAATCGCTGCAATTAGAGATTTCACAAAAAATATGCAAGAAAGTAAATCCAACTCAAGAATGATGATTAGGAATAACCTTTTAGGGATGGAAATTAGTTTTCCACATTTTCCACCGAAAGTAGATCTTGGTAATGAAAAGATCTACACTGCAATGTAAACAAATTTTTTACCATGAATATTATTTATTTCTAACGAAACTTAAATGAAACGTACCGATTCGTACTTAAAAACTGTACTTTTTAATAATATTGAACTTATAGAAACAGTTTTTTCAAATCAGCAGCATTGAAACATCTTCCCGATAGTACACAAGAAGTAACAATTCCATGAAAAAAAATTGACAGGAAATGTAAAAAAGTTTTACCGGTGATTCTAATATTTTTGCCAAAGTAATGGTACTTTTCTTTGAAAAAAAAAACAATTGAAAAAGAATCACAGAATGATAAGAACGTGAAATAGTGAATTTTCAGAAGATATCTTGAAAATTCATGTAAAAAAAAAATGAAAAACTGAACTAAGTACGGGTTTTCCCAATTTTTCTAGAAAAACTTGAGATTACCTATATGGGAAAATATTTGATACAATTTGTAAAAAAGTCAATATTTTCCTGTAGTAGTTTTGGTCATCTCCTGATCATGCTGAGGAAAATTGAAGAAACTTGGGACTCAACAGAACTGAACTAGCTGATTATGTTTCCACCCAACCTGCTACTTTTGGATTTATATTTCAAATAATATCTATTTTCTATTTACAGCAATTTCAAACAAAACGTTTTACATATTTTAAAATCATGTATTTCACTACCATATTGTTAATTATTTTGTGTCTTTCGTAATACAAAAGAATTTGTCCTGATTCATATTATCCCATTAATGCGTTGTATTTGTGTATAGTTAACAATGTTTCTCTTGAGTATAATTTATGCGGTATCTTTTTCAAAAATCCATTTTTCAGTACATTAGGCTTAGTCTACTAGTGTTCACATTTCAGTGTTCAGATTTCTTGAAACTTGCAATATACCACTCTTGGGTTGCGTTTAACACTGGTATTTTCAGAATATATTCGAGAATAAAATATCCCATCTAAAAATATAACTTTTTCCAATTTTCCTAATGTATATTTAAAATGACAAAACCCTAGTCATTTATGACTCTAGATTGTCTAAAATGATATTGTTGCAATTGACTTAGAAAATAAAAAACAATATCGTATCAGTCTAGCCATCATTTTTAATTTGCGATTGTTTCAGATCGGTGACAGTTAACTTACGTCTATTTTACATACACACCTACATGTATTTGATCGAAGGTATTTGAAATGTGTATCTTCGTAGATGCTGATTCAGTTGTTTATATACATATCCACTCGAAATAATTTCATTTACACTGATTAAATTTTTGGTAAATTTTCTAGGATGTAGGTATATTGATATTCATCCTATATAAGTAGGTGTTCAACATGATGGTGAAGATGAAAAAATATTTCTGAAATCAAAAATGTTATTCACCAGTGTTATATGTAAGGGTAGGCGTAATATATCCTAGCTGTATTGCAGAAGAAAATTATGATTTGAAACACATTTTTTTGAGTCATTATTAACAAAATAATTCATTTTGATACAAGATTCTATATACGCCAAATTAAGAGGAAAAAGTATACTTACAGATTTAACGTTATAAAGCAATAATAGGTATTGGATGATAAGAACACTAAGTTGATCACACATGCCAACTATTATAGAAGGTGTGATGTTTATACACAAATGTATTTTGTTCAATTTTCGCAAAGTGTCAAAATAATACCCTTTTGAAATGAAGTCAACTGTTGTGTAATCTTCTGTTTTCATCTTGCTTGTTTTTCAATAGAATCATCCAAACATATATTCGTAGTGTTTTTTTGGCCACTTCTTCCCTTTCCTTGGATTCGAATATGTTGAAACATGTTTGATTCATTTGAGGAAAAAAAAGTCGACCAATTCAAATTTGGGAATTACTGCAATTGATATGGATTTGAACGGAAAAGTTTCTATTCCTGCATTGCAAATGAATGCAAGACCAAGAGTAAGGTTAACTAGTCAAAATAAAAATTTTACATTTTTTTTCAAAATGATATGCCTATCAATATGTATCAGTCATTTGTAGATAGATAATTAAATTTGATGCGTAAGATGATACGAGCAATAGATAATGTACGATACGTAAAATTTTATTTTTGATCAAATAGAATCAACTTCGAATTTTGGAAAATAGGTATATCTTATAACTTCGTTTGAATATTTATTGTAGTGAAACATATTTCTACTCCTCTGTAGGTTTTATTGTTATAAAAAAATCCAATTTTCAACGAAATTATCTAAAAGAACAATTCGTTTTTTTTAGAATGAGTCAGTCTTCATGTATGCATGCCCCCTTACTAGGTGTCCATTTTTCAATATCATTTCGGTTCAGGGACAATTTTATGTAGCGATTAGCGATAATTTAATTTACAAAAATATTATGAAGTGAGCTGTTTCAACTTCAATTCAAGTTCACGATAAAACGATTTGTAAATTAGATACCTGTATGGAAAGGTCTATAACTCCAAATCTAAGAGTCAAAAAGGAGTTGCAAATCTGTAATGATTTAAAAAAATGAGATGATCATGCATTGTCATCATTTAATGTTTCATCCTGTGTAGCATAAACTTTAGTTTTATTTTCAGCAACAACACTCGTGCCCATTCCATCTGATGATCAACTTTGAATATTGTTAAAAAATAAGTACATAAGGTTTTAAAAAGCAAAAAGTAAATTGTTGATTTAAAATTTATACCCTATACACACGTTTGAAGTACCATTCGTGTATGATATTTCTCGCTGGCCAAAATTCTAGATGAAGGTGTCATAATCTGAATATGAGATGATGCGAAACTATCGTTCAATAGAAAAATCAAAACTCAGAACTTACCAAAACTCTTGTTGTCGAGCTTTCGTATTTTGTGCAGGAATGACTCCTTCGGCGACTTCCGATAGTCTTTCAATCCGAAACCGTCGTCCAGCAACAGCAAGTACTTTTTCTGTAGCTGCAGCTTCTTCGCTTTGTCACACTCCATCGTTACCATCTTCCTGTGCAGATGGAAGTACGATTTGGTGTTGTTCTTAAAGTCCGCAATCACTTTGAAATAACCACTACAAGACTCGTTGGTGTTTTTCGATTCGGCTATGGCCAAGATCACGAACTTGGCCTGCTTTGCCATCGCCAAGAAGTTTTCCTTTTGGACAGAAGACCACGAGGCCTTCTTCTTTCTCTTCTTCTTCTTGGCTCTCCTCGCACGCGGCTCTTTCGAAGAAGATCTCTGCGACCTCGAGATAAGGGTCGGGAGTAGGTCGGTCGGCGGGATCTGAGCGAGCGTCTCGCTTGGAAAAAGCGTCGTCAAAATGTTGACTTCGCTTCGGGTTGGGGTGCTTTCATAGAGCGGGTCGACTTGGCGATCTACTTCGCTCGAGGTAAGTCTAGAGCGAGAGGGAAGTCTAGACCACGGGAATGGTTGGTCGCGAGACCAGACGACTCTGCTCTCCAGAAGTTCGGGTTGCTTGACTTCGCTTGCCGAAATTCCGAATGGATTGACTCCGCTCGCGAGCGGTATAGAGTGGGTAATGACTTTGCTCGTCAGAGGTTTAGCCTTTGGGAGCAATTGGTCGCGAGGCCAGTCGGTTTCGCTCACCGGAGGTCCGGGCTGGCTTACTTCGCTCGGGAGTGTTTGGTCACGAGGTTCGCTAAAGCGGGAATCGACTTCACTCACTAGATGTCTAGATCTCGGAGGCCAGGTGGTCTCGCTCACGGTAAGACCGTATTGGTTGACTTCGCTCGTGTTTGGTCTAGACTGGTCATCTTCGCTCGGGAACAGTCTGGAGTGCGAATCCCAGAAAAACGGTTCACTGGGGGGAAACTTAAGTTCGCCCGGGGGGTTTTTGAGTTCGTCGGGTTTGGGGTAGTTGACTTCGTTTGGCGGATAGACGATCGCGTCTATGTGGGGTTTGGCGTTTCGGTTGTGCGCCGCTTGAGTTCGCCACAATCGGTGGTGTCGGATTCTGTGGTGCGGTCTCTGGACGTCTCGCGAATGCCTGTCGCTCGTCTCGGGGTACTTCTTAGTCAAATCCGTCATGGCTAAGTTATCTATGCGGAAACCGGAACAACTCAAAATGGCTAAGATCACTAGAAATAGAAAACATACACATTTTTGGTACATGTCTAAGTCGCGCTTGTCCGTTCGACTCAGGAGAGGTTCACGGGCCGGAGTCCTTGCGGTGATAATATCTGACGTCCAGGAGGCGGAAGATTATTCGGTGGTGCAACAGTCGGTGCTGCTTCATCTTCCCAATGGTCACCGCCGCCTTTCACACACATGTCACTGGGGGCGGTAGCACTGCATCGTCGGCGTCGCGGCACTGGTGATCGCACACGTTTCGAAGTCGTCGCGTTCTCTGATCTATCGATAACGGGGTGTCGTCGCGTAGACAATGTTTTCTGTAGCGAGGCTCAAGCTGCACTGAAGCAGCGCGCCTCCCCACTACTGCCGGCATCGCATCGGAGCGTTGTCGACGGGACTCTACTCGAATCGACGCCTGAACTTCGCGGAAACTTTGCTATTGCTTCTGACTTCTGAGGGTGGTTTGATAAGGGCGGGTTTCGACGACGTCTTGCTGTAAGGTAGCCGGTGGAGTTGGTTTTCTACATTTCCAAAGTTGTATTTTCACTTTTTTTTAGTTGAAATGTAGAGACATTTTATTACTTTTCTGATTTTGTCATTTAGTTCGTCAAAAATTCGCCGAAATGTATTTATAAACCTTATAATAATTCAGTACACATCTTATGTGAAGGCATGTTCTGCCGATAGCTCATGTTTCATCCTTGCCAGTGGCGTCAATTTGGGTTTTCCACTCAATGATTTTAAAGAACGTAAAACTCTGCTTTCATTGTTTTTTTTTATTGATATACATTTTCACGAAAAAATTATTTTTATCTTGCGAAGAAAAACAATTCATGAGAATAATTTTAATTATGATGTCATTCTGAATACTTTTTGGAGTGCTATTAAAAAATTTCCCTACAAGCACATAAAAAATTATTATGTCCAACTCATGCAAATATATATGCCCCTTATTTTTTGGAAAGTACATGGACTGTTTTTGTTTCTGTAGAACGAAAAACTATGATGCGATTCATCTCCTCCTTAGTATAAATAGTTGTGTTTTGAACCAAAGTTTGGAGATAACCCCACGGGAAATACTCTAAATTATGGCTATTATCCTAGGCGATCTATTCCGCAATTATTGCAATTTTTGTTTGAATATTTGCCTTCCAGGGAAATAAAGCGTGTACCCTTTCGTACATAAACCACAATCGATTTCTTACCATCAAAGCTGTCAATTTTTCTTTTGAAAATTATCAGTAATTATACCCATTGAATCTTTCATGAAAAAAATAGTCTCCAATCAGTTTTCTGGGTTACATAGTGTATTTCTTTTAGATGATTTTCTGGTTCAAACCTTCTATGAACGTTTGAATGTGTTTGTGTTTCTAGAATATTATTTATATGTGAAAAAAGGTTTTCACAGAATCGCCCTACTCCCAGAACCTTACCGTTAGAAACCTATAGATATAATGCACATGCGTAGAAACAATGGATCAATTTTGATGACTAGGATTACTGTTTCTGACTACAAAATCTTACATTTTCATAACAATTGTTTCATATTCCGCAAAAAATAGTTTTGGCTCTTTCTTTAGGCATGTTCAGATTTGCCTAAATAATTTCCACTGATATTCGCTAATTTCGTTTTCCCTTTTGCTACATTTTACATATTTTTTATATGTTTCACTATTAATGTTTTTCATCTTCACCAAATAATTAAGTATACTTTCGATAGTCGCATCCTATTTGGAAAAAACTTGGCTTACTGCCAAGTATGAATAGGTACATTGACCCAATACTTGTTGAAAATTAATATTACTATTCATGAATAATTATATAATTTTGACACAATAGATTTTATTCAAGATACATCTCACTACACGGTAGTTTCACCAGTGTAATGGATGAAGCTATAGTGAGAAAATTGTATAATTATTATCATGGATAGAACCACGAAAGTACAAAAAAAAGACGTAAGGTTCAGTTCATTTTACAGTTAATAGTGGAGACGAACAAATTGAAAACAAAAATTGTAGAAAAATTCTATATCTGATTTTATTGTCTTAGAATTCAATATATTGAATGACTCGTAGCTTTCATATCAGCTATTAATAGAAAACGAGGTGAAAAATGAAGCACTAAACATCTGCCATCAAAAGTAAATTTTCTTGAAGGTTTCTCAAAGCATTTTGTCCCACAGTGTTGCATTTTATGAACACTGGGAATCACGGAAGATTATCGCGATTCTAAGTATTTTATTATGTGTTTGGATCCCAATCTTTGGCCTATATTCAAAATTTAGATTACGTGAGATAAACTAGATAACAAAACAATATTATCAACTTTTTTCTCATAACGGTGCTGGTTCCAGTGAGATGACTGCATTGGCGTAACGTACTCATTTTATGTGCGTTCTGTATAATACCATCCATAATAATGAAAATGGAATTTTCACATATTTTATTTAAGGCGTGTTCGAGGCTTCATCAGTTGGACTGGTGCATCAAACTCTTCTACAATGTATTTCATAGTATTGATTTAATCTGTTTTGATTTTGAAAGAACGGTTCCGTACAACTTCCTGCATCTTGCAACGTTGATTGATGTCCAAAACGATACTTTTCACCTACCTTGAGTTTCTCGATTATTTCTGATGAAAAATATCACCTGAATTCTAACATTGTGGCAACTTCTTACACTGGGAGGTGGGTGATCATTTAGTCCGACTATTATGTGTCCTGAATAGATATCATGAGCCAACCATGACATCAGCTTTCTGCATTTTTCAGCCAGGATTTTTGTCGTAGTGCAGCACGTCGTTATTGTTGTAAATCATACCCGAAAGAAAATAACGCCGGCCGCCTCTGGTAGCCATGAACCAGGCGTGACGTGACCAAGAACGCGCGAGTGTACGATGATTCCCCGCCACCCTAGAAGCAGCGAGAATGATGCTGCCGAATTCGTTAGAACTTTCTACAACATTCGATAACGATATTTAAAGGCTATTGAGGATATTGAGTCAGTGAAGTGGAAGCTACGGTGCGGTACGCGAAGCGAACTAGGAAGGCGATAGACATTCAAATAATAGTTGAGGTTTTAGTTGAAGTGTTTGTTGTATTTAAAGTGAAATAAAGTTAAGTTTGATTATTCAGTGCAGTCAATTATTGGTGAACCCACGGTGAAAAACGTAACAGTATGATCAAAATGTGATCGGCATCATTTCACCAACTCGAATAATTAGATCAACCATTTGAATAGTGTGGTTTCGGTATAGTCTGCAGAGGATATATTTGTCTCACTTATGCACCAGAGCATAATGCAACAAGTTAATATTTCTTATCTCAAAGGGATCTTGCCTATATAGCAATAACGGAACACTCAAATATCATCCAAGGCCAACTTGGAGTTGGAGTTTTCAGTTGTTTCGTTTTTGTCAACAACAAAATCATTAAGATTAGTTACACAAGTTAACAACAACATGCATCTAGGTGTCTATGAGAGTATAATAATATTACGAATAATGATGGGTGACCAATACCTAATAGTTTACTACATAGCTTATTGAAATATTATTTTCAGTTATCAGATTCACCTAGCTAGTAGATAAGGCAATATTGTAAAATTAATTATAAGACAATTAAGATGAAAAGAGAAATGAACATTTCTATGTTTTTTACCACTTTTAATTGTAACTAACGTTACTTCAGTTTCGTCCTATATGGACATTCTTAAACTAATACAATAAACTAACAATGATTCATTACATTCGCCAATATATACTATTCAGGTACTTGATTGAGTACCTGAATTTACAGTTCACAATGCGGATGTGCCAATTTAAAAACCGGAGAGTAAATTAAATCGATTTGATCATTTA
>WOGO01000037.1:0-15188 GCA_015342085.1 Leptinotarsa defecta
ATTGAAATACAGTTCCCCTGTTAAATTTTGATCAATAAATAGAGGTCCTACAATATGGTTTCCCAAAATTCCTGTCCAAACGTTAATTTTTTCTGGATATTGGGTATGTGTTTCCCGGAAAACATGAGGGTTGGTGTCACTCCAATAACGGCAATTTTGTCTATGAACATTGCCGTTTGAAAAGGAATACATTCGTCACTAAAATAAATATTGTGGAGATAGGTAGGATGCCTTGCAATGGTTTCCGTCATGATTTCGCAGAATGCTGTTTTTCGATTAGGGTCATCTTCTGTTAATTTTGTATGGATGATACCTATTCCTCTTCAAAAGTCTCCACACTGTAGAAAGAGACACCTCACAAACATTCACGACGGAATAAATAGACTGTTCAGGATTTACTACCATCTCACCAATTATTTGCACTTGCTGTTCTTCCGGAGTGGACGGATGACCTGGGGGCTTTTTGTTATGTACACTACCGATAGTTGTGAATTTGGATACAAGTTCCCTCAAATATTTTCTACAGATAGGACGATTCGGAAAACTTTCATTGAAAATCCTTTCGGTCTCGTGAAAATTATGCGTCGCACCGTAAATAAAAATTGCTTAAATTTTTTTTCCAATGGACGAGATCTGATCATTTTACAGATTGTTGACATGGTACCTTTCTACTAGTAAAACTGAAAACTAAATGAGAATATTCTAACTGAACAATGATGTTCATTGTCATACTGACATTTTTGTCGTTTTTATAAACAAAAAACAAACCTTATTGGGTTGTTGGAATTGCCATATGGCAGATAAAAAGGAATATTTCCAGAAATTTCGATAGTAATGTGTTTGTCTTCAGGAAATTATTAAGTGTTCTGCCATTTTGTAGTAGGTAAGATATTGACTTCATATTCTACAGTTGTGAAGTATTCATCAGAAGCTTCAAAATGATGTGTCACAACACACCCCTTTCCCAGATGGCGCCCAGTCGCCATCTTGAAAGTTTCATTTGTCAATTTCACTTCAAAATAAAGTATTTATGCATTGATTTCATTATCCCAAATTTCCATTTTTTAAGTTGACCCGTTCAAAGAATAAAAAGGAGGAGAGACAAAGAATAAATGCACTGTGTAAACTCTGTTTTATTTAGACAATAGAGTGCTCCAAAATATAATCATGCACAGTGCACGTGATCTCCCAGACAGGGCTGCTTGTACATAGTCGCACTAAGAAACGACTACTTTTTTTTTAATAATATGCGGCTGGGTATAGGAAAAATTTTTAGGTGCAGTGTAGCGACATATATTTGTAGTTTCTTCACGGCTAGACATATGCGAAACATATGTCGTGGTTCTGAAAACTTTCAAGTGGAAATCTCACATTGAAGTGCCTTTTTGGAGTATGTCAACAATATGTTATCTACACCGTCCCAACAATGAGTAAACATATCGACTTCAAAAAAGTATGAAATAATATTTCAATTTGTTCATAAAATTAACCAATAAAACGAAATCAAAAGTAGGTAAAAAGTAAGGGGCCTACATTTTTCAAAGGTCGATACTAAGTCTTGAAAAAAGTTACTACTTAATAGAAAATTATGTCTTTGCTGACACCGACCTCGAAAAAAGTGCCTTTTGATATAGTTTTGTTGGTTTATTTCGACTATATATCATTTCTTACATTGAAGTCTTTTAAATTATTTACTCTTTTGGGAAATGCAATTCCTACAGAGCTAAAAAGAATTGGCAAAGTATACCAGGAAATTGATAAATTTAGGGAAAATTGGATTATTACCACTATCGCCAGTCCTGATTATGAGTGACACCCATATTATGGTTCACCTATTTCTTATAACGCCTACTTCCTGCCACGCCTCTCCATCATTCCACAATTCACTTCGAATGCGATTGTCTTTTCTCATCTGTTTCATCCGTGTATTTGAAAAATGGGCGCAAAATGAATATCATCAATTTAATGAAGTGCAAAAGAAATTATAGATCTCACTCGGTAATCCAAAGATAGAATATGTTTATTTCAGAATATCTCAAATTGAAATTATAAATATTGTAGGTAATTTATGGCTATTATGAAAAGTTAATTGCATATTTAACAAGTGGAACAGAAAGAGTAGTTACCAGCCAAAAACGATTCAATTGTTATCATTGTAATTACGATCTTGGTCGAATAACTATAAAATCGGAAACGTATGAGTTTCAACGAATTTATCGAGGTATAAGACACTGGGTATATTATGTAAATATATAATATTAATCAACAAAATACAAAACATAACAGTCAAAAACATTTCCTTGTAACAATTCAAATAACAAAGCTAATTTTTTTTTTGTAAATTTCTCATACGAGCTATCTAACGAATGAAAATCCAATTTTCAAATTGGCATTCGTAAAACAAAATTAGAAAGGGCCCAAACCAACAGAAAAACAATCTATTCCAAATTAAAAAAATAAGTTTTTCATAATTTTGTAGTAGGTATAAAACTCATTCTGGATTGAATTATTTTATACATTAGTAGCAACAAGACCCGAATTCGCAGAGGTAGCAAGTCAGATGTGTTCCTTTTTCCTGTCATAGTGTACATAGTACATCAGCTTGTCTGGGAAATACATTCCTGTTTTTACTTGACGGGCGTGCTTTTGAAAATATGGGGGCTGGAAGCTGGAAGTTTGTTCCAGAACATTCTAGAATTGTTTTGTGATATCACAAAATACTAATGAATTATATACATACACCTTCTATCACTCGGATAGACTGACAAACATTACGGGGGATTTCAATCCATAATATGTGGTGATGTTTCAGATCAGAAAACACCATTTTTTTAAAAAAAATTCTGTATTATGTATTCTTTTACATTCACAAAAAATTCTTGATGAACATTACTATTACTATTACTACAACATATCACTTCCAAACAGCATGGCAACGAATGCTGTTATTCATTGTGAACCCACCTCACCTCAGTAATGGTGGTGGTTGTATTACTGAAAGCAATGAACGAAAAATGGTGAATTATGAATACTTTGAGGTTTATCTGGATACAAATTATTTTAAACTGAGGTAAAAAATGAAATTCAATAAATGTGACATATTTAATTCGAAAATTATACAATTTGACAGTCGACAACTCAGAACATTGAATTCTAGTACATTTAGTATAGTCATTATGATAATTATAATTGAATACATATTTGGATTGTAACTTTGTTTGAAATGTATTGGTCATCCCTCAGTTAGTCTATCAAAATGTCAGAAATGCAAGTGACTCCGTGAAAATTATATATACATAGAGTAAGCTCCTTATTAGAGGCGTACTTTATCATTCTCCGCTGACATTGAAACATATCAAATGTAATATTTTTTGATAAAAATGGTGAACTAATAAACTTATTATGAATTTGAAAGAGCACCCCACATGAATTTACATTATTTATTTTTCACATGATCTATTCTAATGATTTTTATCTTATTCGCCATTTCAATGGCTCTATAGTCGCAAAAATGTCAATACTTACGTTTTGTTTTTATTTATACTTCACAGTAAACTTACATTTCCATGTAACGCAAATATTATTTTGTAAATGTTGAATATTTTATATGTACTTATTTTAGAATCCTTTTTTCCATTTTAGTGTTTCAATAAGAAGAAAGTGTTAAATCAAATTGTGTTTCGCCACGTACAAACAGCTTCTGCTATTTCTGTGGCATTTTTAGTGTTTATTTGCTAAATGTATACTCTTGTTTCTTGTAATCGTTTATTATACATGTGTGTACGTGAGTAGACATATTCGCAAATCACTAAACTAGATACTTATTCATATTTGGAGTTATTGTATCTACTTACATCACCTCAATCATATACAGTATTTTGCACTTTTTTTCTTATTGAATAAACATGATTATTATCATAATTCAATGTTTTGTTTTTGTGAAAATCTTCACAAGTCATACAACTGCAGATTCGTATCTTTGGAAGACAAAAACCATTACTTGCAAGTTATACTATAATGATGTAAAGTTGTGTTACAAGTATGAGAAATTTTCACAGCTGGAATTTATGAATGGAGCATATTTTCACTGAATATTTAACTAGACCAAGTTCAAATATTGGATAAATATCAGGCTCATCTCTAGTAAAACTCTGGCGTTACGCAAAAACATTGGTCATGTTCTATCTTCTTAGGCTTAGGCCACACTACGTCTAAACCGCTGCGGATTTTAACCACCTGATTTTGTGAGTAAAGAAAACTAATGGAAGCGGCTACAATGACGATTTTTTCCCGCGAAGGATTTTGAAATCGCGATTTGTTACAAAATGGCTATCGGAAAAAACCGCGCCAAAATTTGTAGTTTATAGAACTTGTACTGGAGCGCACACATTCAACGAGGTAACCGCGGGCGGTTCTGTCATTATTAGGCACACCGTCATTAGGAGTTTCCGCTCTTCTTGTGAAATACATAAGGCTGAGGCCGCACTACGTTTTTTTCCCGCAAGCGGTGAACCGCCAATCCGCAAAACCGCCAGAAACGTACACACTATGGTTGTAAACTGGACACGATTTTTAGTTTGAAGATGGATTTCAAGGGAGCTGTATCTGTTGCTGCTCTAATACTAAGGAGGAGAAAAAAAACCTCGTAAAAAATTTCGCAAGTATTGGGTTCATCCACTGACTAGACGAAGATTTAGAAAAGTTTTTTTCATAAAAAGTATTAATATTTAAGAAAACATCCCTAGAAATTTTTCAACTACTATCAGATGTCAGTAGCCAGTTTCGATAAAATTTTGCATATTGTACGTCCACACATTACCTACATAAATATAATTTTCTTATGTATTTCACCAAAAGTGCGGCGACTCTTCATGACGGTGTGCCGAAAAATGACAGAACCGCCCGCGGTTACCATATCAAATGTGTAGACTCCAATGTAAGTTTTATGAAGTACAAATTTTGCCGCGGTTTTTTCCCGCTAGCCGTCAGTGCGGCAGCTTCCATTAGTTTCCTTTACCATCTAAGCAGGACATTCTGTCTTGTCAACCATAAAATTCTTTTAACAAAACTAGAACTGTACGGTTTTAGAGGAGTGGTACATGATTGGTTGAAGAGTTATCTGACAAACAGGATGCAGTGTGTTCAAGCAAACAATCACACTTCGTAGAAAACAATAAATGATGTAGGGGTTCCCCAGGGTTCTGTTTTAGGTCCTCTGTTATATCTGATATACGTGAATGACATTTCTAATGAAAGTTGTATAATGTATGCAGACGACACCTCCCTTATAGCTACAGGGAACAATGTAGAGCAAACAGTCTTGAAGGCCAATGAAGAAATCAAAATATTTGAGGAATGGTTCTCTTCAAATGGATTAGTTTTGAACATGGAAAATATAACGTTCATAAGATTTAGTCACTCAAATAATGAACTCGACCACAGCTTGTTGTTGAAATCTAACGGCAGATCTATCACACAAGCACCTTCTACGAAGTTCCTTGGGCTGTATGTGAATGAATGCAGGACATGGACTACCCATATAAATGAAGTGTGCAAAAAACTAGCTCCAAAGTGTTATCTCCTATACCAACTCAGGAAGATCGTCTAATATAATTTGCACACTTTCAGTCAGTAATGACATATGGGTACTCAAACTCCAAAAAAGAAATGCAGCAATCCTGGAAGTGCCGAATCACCGTCTCCAGAAAACAGAACGTTGCTCAAAATACAGGGCAATAACCTTGTTTAATCATCTTCCAAATTGCTAAAAAGATCTTCCTTTGAATAAATTCAAAATAGTAGTCAAAAATATCTTAAAAAAGCATACTACTCTATAAGTGAGTATTTGGGGGACACATATTTTAACTGGTTTTATATTTTATGTATGCATGCATATTTTCATATTTTATCAAACCACTTATTTTTATCGCTTTTAGATGTTTTTATGTATGATCTGTAATCTGTAATCTGTTTATAAGTTGAGTCTAGTATTTGTATAATCGGAAACACGCGTGGACAAACTGTTCCTGACAGTTACATCAATAATTATAATAATTATATTGACTACAATTTGTGTAAAATGTTTATAATATTAATTCATCTTATGAATAATTTTTTAAACTGATACTGTACTATACTGACTTGTTGTATATTATGCTAGACGTAATCTAAAGAACTAATAATAATAGTTCGTACAATACAATAATAATAAAAATAGTTTATTATTGTTATTTACTCACAAAATCAAGCGGTTAAAATCCACGGCGATTTAGCAGTAGTGCGGCCTAAGCCTAAGTGAAATGGCAAAAGCGGCTTTCGTCTACTTCATCAAATTCCTAGCACACTTTCAATATGCTGACGAAATTAATTCACTTGCGTTACGCTTCTAAACGTGTACTGATTCAAATGTAACTGTGTATTACAGTACAGTTTAAAGTAGACTCATTAATATGGACAAAACTTTTGAAACAACCAAATATTCATACATTTTTCTACATATCTTCTTCTTTTTTAGCGACATCAAAAAGAAACAAATTGAATCGTCTGATCTGTGTCAATATTCCACTCATTTTGAAATGCATTCATTCCTATTTGGTAATGTAAACAACCATAAATTCACAAAGCTGTGTTAATCGCCGCAAAAAACTTCGAAACTTCAGAATTAATCGCCTTCGAAAAAATCCATACCCATTGCGAGGTCTCCTTGAGTTATTATCATGATGGTTCCTGAATAAAATTTATAACGAAAAGAAATTGTTGAATTATTAATGTAGCAGAGGCACTTTGAGGCATGCAATGCGTTACGTAACTTCAAAAATGCATGCATTGTTTACACTCTTTTAGTTCCGCACTGAAACGGCAGGAACACATGTATACATGAAACAACTGTGCACTGCCTTCTTTTATTCAGTCAGATGTTGATTTATCGAGGTGTTTCCAATGTGTGTCTGTATATAGTCAATCGATATTTTAAATTATTCAGCAAGCTTCAGATAATAGAGACGAAAGTTTTTTTATATCTGCCAAAGGCTGTTGAATATTTTAGGGATTTTCTTTGTGAAATTTGTGTAATTATTATCATGGATAGATTTTCACCAAGTAACGGGCCAGTCCACTCATAATTTGACCTTCTGAGGGTTTGTCGTCTCAGTGGAAGTTTACTCTACATGGAACATAATTTCTTTCAGTTCAACAATTGTACAGACAGCACGAAGGCAAGGCAATGGAAAACCTACTGTCCCTTTTTGTAGCTAATCAGCTAATCTGTTTATAAGCAGATTTGAATTGGAAGCAAAACAGGAGTTAGAGTTCTTTCCTCGAACTTGGATCCAATATGTAGATGATGTATTTGTGGTTTTTGATACAGAGATATCGAAGGTAGGGGACTTTGTGTTGACCTTTAATAGATTTTCGAATATTAGGTTCACATATGGAAGTGAAAATAACAATGAGTAAATATTCTTGGGTGTCTTGGTGATCAGAAGTAATCAGGGATTAGAGTTTGATATCTAAACAAAGAATACCAGTATTTTTAAATATATTCCTGACAGTTCAAACCATTGTCTACACAAAATGGCAGGACTCAACTCTCTTATCCAATAGGCTTGTTGCTGAAAGCAATAGGTGTCCATCAACTATAGTTGATAAGTTTATCAGGAAATATACATTTTGGGAGAATCTTCGTGAATATTCGACTTTCCAAAAAGACATTGATTTAAAATTCATTGGTTTACAAAGATGTGTGGATTATGCATAGAAACTTCCCTCAGATGCGAACTGGAAGAGAAAAAAACTTTCAAAACAATTACTTTCTTATGAACAGTGAATTATACGAATATTACTTTTTTCATTCAGTCTTCTCTTCAACTATTCGTCATGGAATTCAAACCGATAGTATTCACAGGAACGCCATTCAATTAATATATAGAAGAGAAGTTGGTAGAAGGCCAAAGAGCCTTTTTCCCACAAATTATTCTTTACAAAAAAATATTTCTCTTCCAGTTGAATATTCCATCCTTATATAAAAATATGAACTACAAATACGTTTTTAATTATAAACCTATCTCGCTGATATCCAGTTTTTAAAGACGACTATATTTGTGAAATATCGATTGCGTCCAAACAAGCAGTTTGTATTATATGAGGGTATATCCATTCAAGATACAATCTTGGATGTTACCTTGAAGATTCACTCAAACTTGGACAGAACTATGGATTGCTTCCAAAGATGCAGTTTGGATTATACGAGAGTATATTCCTTCAAGATAAAATCTTGGAACTTACCTCAAAGATCCACTCAAACTTGCACAGAAGCAAACCATCTTCACATGTTTTCATTATGTCGCAGGGACTTTTTTGCGAAATGGAATTCAGCTAAACCTGTTCAATATACGTATGTTCCACTTTTGGGAGCCACTCAGATATTTCTGGAGTTCATAATACGATTTTGGAGAGTTTGTGGATATTTTGGAGAGTTGGTGGATATGCCAAATTACTACATTTTGATATTATTCTAGTTGTTGATAGTCAAGTCCAAGAATACCTGATAAAACATATTTTATTTATTTACTCTGTGTGGAGTGGGTTTTTGGTTCAGTAAATGTCAGTTTTGATTCCACATATGCATGACTGATTGAGGCACGTTTGAAGCTGTTACGCAAATAATTCCTTGTTATTTCATTCAACGTGGCGATTATTATCTTCGTGAATTTGTTGTAGTTGGATGATTTTTAGTATTATGTTAATTCTTTGGTTCTACATTCTATGAATGTGTCAACTTTGTGGGCGAGCTTTTCCAATATTGATAGTTGTTCTATACATTTACTCAATCCATACCATTGGCAACTATTGTCTCGTATGTGAGTCTATGGTTGGTACTATTGGTATTTTTACCAATAGTGAGTATTATCCAGATAATCTAGATGGTCCAAAGTACTAATTGATCAGAATATTTTGTAATTTTGTACTGAATTTCATCTCCTCTAAATAACACATAATCTATTATCATTCGTATTCCAATCTTTCATTAGTAAATCAATAAAAATACCAATGACTGATTATTGCTTTTTATTTGATTTCAGTTTTTGCTTATTACCTGAATGTGTGGGAAGGTTGAAATAACAAAATATTTATTTTAATTAAATGAATTCATAAGAGGAGAGAATGCTCCAAAAAGCCTGCTTATCACAATGTCAGCGATGTTATCCTGCTTAAAAGGTACAAAAATGGAATAGAACTGGCCGATACTTGATAAAAATCCATATCAAAACTCAATAATACAATTTATTGTATGATTTTCACTATACAGGGTTTTACAAAAACCGCGACACGTGTTTCGCTATACAATAGCTTTCTCAAGCTTTCAAGAGAAAGCTTGAGGTACAAAAGTAGCCACAGCTGTAGACGACTACAATAATACAATATACGATATACCAAAAATTAATTGAAATAATGATTCATCAGTACGGAAGAATATGACATACTCGTACGTCCAGCAAGATAACTGTACAGACCAGTAAAGAGAACAATATTGTTGGTATGAGTGTTATCTAAATATGTGGAAAAATCCAATAAGTCCATGAAGCTGCAGTGTTTTTTGGTGAATTGGAAGTAATGGGCAAGGCAGACGGCTCCCAGCTAACGAAAAAAAGATTTATCAACATTTTGGTAGTCCTGTTCAAAAACACGATGATGGAAATTCTTTTGAATTTTAGCTCCTACAAAATACACTATGATCTCAAGAATAAGCTTATACGCATAGGATAAATAAATGATAATGAATTGTGAGAATGAAGAAATGATTTTTTTCAGAAATTATTGCCGCTTACACAAAATATAGGCAACTTTTATTTTATATCAATTGTGTTGTATGGAGTCATTTTAATTTGATAGGGTACCTGAAAACTTAGTCTGCTCTTCTAGAATTCGAGATTTTCCATCATAAACTAATTTATTTCCAAATTATGTAGGTAATGACATCTTCGGATTTTTAGTATTCGTGATTCCACATATGCAGTTTCAGATAACTGAGAAATTCAAATATGATTAAGTTTTAACGTCATGACTTGAACTCGTTTTAGATGAAAGAGAAAAAGCAAATAAAAAACTTTTAAAATTTTACCTGATATCAATACTAAAAGGATCACATTCAAACTGAAAACTATTTGTAACGTTTATTTTCGTAATGCTGGCCATCAAAAATAAAAATAATAGATGCTATCCTGGTATAATTATTTTAGATATTTAAATTATATGTGTATATATAGTCATGAAAATAAATTTTTGCAGTCAATGGCATGACTATTCATTCATGATAGTTGCAACTTACATCAGAACGCGTTTGGAAAAATATGTTTTTTGATTTCAAATATATTCAGGCTATTTTGAGTTTAAATTGATCTTCAGTCGAGTGATGTGTGGAATTCATTGTTTTTTTCCAGCTACTGTTCTCATGCACGAAATTTTTTGTATATAAAAGCATCCCCTACTTGAAAAAAACAAAGGTGAGTAAACTGTTGATCTGATATTTTTAAAGTTATTTTAAAATCAATGTGAAATTCTACACTATACTTTTTGTATTTTAGTTTTATTCCTCAGTGTAATTGTATGTATGCTTCAGTGATGAACATATATATTTTATTCTATTCTATAAAACGAATGCTGGAACATAGTCATGATGATTTCAAAATATAATTTTCTTCACGGGTTATTTTGCGAAAAAAACTTTTTGCATTTCGAAAAATAGCTGTGATTGATCTACACAATTACCTATACATGTTGATATTGAAATTATTATTATATAAAAATGAGTAACACATTTTTTTTCTCTTGGTTCATTGCGATTGATCATTGAATTTCCCTATCGAGAACTTCTTTAGGCTAGTGCTGAATTGTTCTATCCAGTAAATACCGATAACTATCAAAAGCACTGACCGGTAAATTATTGATGAAGATTGATGTGATCCCAGAGGAACACTTATGTATTACAAAGCTCATAACTGAGTATACTAGATGGTAGTGGTGGTACTTTCGAAGAACAGGTTTGTTGAAAGTATTTCATGGTTAACTTAAAATGAGTGACATCTTCATATCTTTCGTATACTTCATTCAAATAAAAATATATAAACTGAATGTTATATCAAACAAAAGAGATATCCACCCATTTTTTACAGAACATACATACCAACCACCTCATTTGCGAAATCGGTAATAAAATTTATAAATTCATTAATGATTTGGCTATGAAATTAAGATAATGATACGGCAATGAGAAGACAAATCAAGCTGATGAACCAGAAGAAAATAAGAACCAGAAGAAAATACTTTATGAGAGCTGAATTTCAATAGTAGCGATTTTGTTTTTGTATTCTTGATCTTCACTACCAGCTGGTGGTGGTGCAGCTGTTTTCAGTCGTCGACCCAGGACAGATATATCAACCTGCCTAGGAACCTATGTGACTGTATTTCAAACGGAAATTTATGCTAATGAATTGTATGGGAAGAGATTGGAAGAATCGAACCTCATACACAAGTCAATAAAAATATTTACGTACGGTCAAGCGGCATTGTAAGCTCTTGGTTCCTACCGAACAACGTCTAAATTGGTAGCAAATTGCCTCTGGTTTGGATTCCAGGCCATACTGGGCTAGAAGGCAGTGAGGCTACTGACTCCCATGCAAATGAGGGTTCTGCAAGCAGCTTCATCGAACCAGAACCTGACATTGGCATCGCTTTAGGGTTTGCCAAACAAAAATTGAACACCTGAATGGCAAGAAGATAATTGGACTCCTGGCAGAATCTTTCAGGATTGGCTCACTCCAAGGCATTTATTCACCTTTCGAAGCTTGATAACAAACAGTTGTTGGACTACAGTAGGGATGAACTACTATGTCTAAAAGGTCTTCTTACAGGTCACTGTTATCTGAATCATCATATGCAGAGACTTGGACTGTCGGAAGACAGTGTGTGTCGCTAGCTGAGCACATACTTTGTGCCT
This sequence comes from Leptinotarsa defecta, assembly GCA_015342085.1. Lineage (NCBI taxonomy): Eukaryota > Metazoa > Arthropoda > Insecta > Coleoptera > Chrysomelidae > Leptinotarsa > Leptinotarsa defecta. Next base: position 11,996 of record WOGO01000037.1, read on the forward strand.
GCCCTGCTGGGGACCAAATCAGGTTTTCAGAGTTTGCCGGAGCCGTAGTCTCACCATCTGACCTGATAGACCACTCACCATACAAAATAAACGGCTTTTTCAAGAAACTGGGTTTATTTGGATGAGTGTGAATACGTGTGAGCCACAATAAACTCTTGCAAGATGCGGTCGAATAGACCCACTTGCTTTTGACCTAATCTAACCAATATTCAAGATTGTGACAATTATTAGTCAAGACGTGAAACATATTTCTTAATATTTGCTACAGAGATTTTATTTTGCGACTAACATTCCAACGTCTGTATGCCACTGAATTTCTTTTTTTTTTCTGGATAGCTCTTTCAAGTCATCATTGAAATTGTTCAAGAATATATAGATTTGTTGAAAACATATTTTCACTTTTGTTTATTCAAAAAATAAGGAGGTTTGGTGAATAAAAACATTTGTTTTTTACAAAGAAAACAGCATTTTTCATTAGTCTGCTGAATTTTTTTCCTGACATTCGTCAGACTCTGGAAAAAAGTCCTCTGGCAACAACTATAAACATTGAATTACACAAGAGAAAAACTACTTTCGAATCAACTACTTTCATATGAATATTTCATTATACAGAAAACACTTTTTTTCTATTCAGTTTGTACTCCAAACATTCGTTATGGATTCAAATCAGAAATCATTCACAGGATTGCTACACAATATGGTAGATGAAGAAAGTAAAATTTCACTTGTACCGATGTACCGACAATTGCTTCTGTTGCAGCCAGTACTGTAGAGATCCGATCCTGATCCACCAAAACATCCGTCCGCATGCTTCACAAATCACCATCCGAATTTAGCGTCGAAGTTCTGCCTCACCTATCATACTCGCCAGACCTCTGGCCAATCGAATACAATCGTTTCATCGTTGATAAATTTCTCACTTCTATTACCTTCGGCAATTAGGACCAGGCAAATGTGGCCTTCGTCGACTTCATCGAATCCCGAGCACACAATTTTATGCTGACTGAATTAATCGACTTGTGTTACGTTGACAAATGTCCACTGATTCAAATGACGCTTATCTCGATTAAACTGAATAACTAGTTATTGATGTATTACAGTTTAAAGTAGACTCATATGGATACTACAGTTTAAAATAGACTCATATGGACGAAACTTTTGAAACAACCTCATACTTAGATCTAATAGGCGGCTCCTCTTTTTTTCTATAGTTCATCCTGTGAAATAAACATATCCATTTTTGTTACAATGGTTACTAAATTTTCCATATGATTGAACATTTATAAGGTGTGATAATCAACGTAATAAATCCTGAGTAATAAAACATTTTTCCAACGGCCATTAATTTAAAACCATGCAAAAAGTAAATTCAAGTATTACAACACTGCAGTAACTGCATTATCAGAGATTGTTATTTAACGAATTCAATATGCAAATCAAAATATATTTAAGAGAACTTTTACTTCTATGAATGACCTAGTTTCTTACTTTGTTTCATATAAAGAAATAACGCAAAATTTTGCCGCTACGCGCCAAAAAGACATCGACTAAGAAAAAAAGTCATGGCGGTTAATAAAATCTGTGAGCGCCCACAACGAAAGAGCGAAATGACAAATTATATTATTGCTAATAATTGCTGCCTGGTTCGATAAAAATGATGGGAGGGTATACACGAGTTAAAAATAACATTAGAAGTAGTTTGTTATTCACGAAAAGTCCGCTCCAACCAATAAAAATTATCCAGATAGATATTTTTATGTTGTTGATATTTGATAACTTTGGCTAGGTCAGATAAAAAAAAGTATGGCGGTATGTTTTGACAAGCTGGCTGTTTAAGTATAGATAATTTTTATTTGTCAATAAACAAGAAGGAGAAATTAAATTTAATGAATGCAATTCGGAGAAAAGGAAACGAATAATACAATTTTTCGAGGTAATAATTATATGCACTGTAAAATAGTGTGGCAAATTCAAAAGTTGTCTATTAGAATAACTCTGAAATGATAAAAACTAAAATTTAGTGAACCTTGACACTTTCATCTCCTCTTCAAAAGTTAGAACCTCCTATAATTGGAAAACTCTTTGGAAATGATTTTCATTTCACGGACTTTTGTGGGTGTGGAAGTGTTATTGCCAAAATTACTAATAATAATACTCGAAAATCTCCAAATGAAATGCTGACCCGACTTTGAACGATTTTCTGGACAAATACAACCGATTTTAACGTCTAGAAAAGTAGCCGCAAATATACATACGTAAGTTGGTTTCAATTCTTCAATTAACAGTCTTTGTGGATAAAAAAATCCTACAAATCCTCTTTTTTCATAAAGAGATAACTCTGAGTTTCAGTGGCTTTGAACTCTGAAATATTGTTTCATGACCATTTCTGCAAACTCCAACAGGGCCTCTTTGATGAGATCAACCTGCGAAGGAACTTCATATTGTTCCTATGGAACATAAACAGCGTCAGTGACAGTATTATGTAAATCTGCAGAAACAATTTCATTTTTTTCTCCGAAACCTTCTAGAATTCAATACTTGGGTTTGAAAGAGTTGAAACAGTCGTTATCAACGCTTTCTTGAAGGGCGTCACTTGGATTCAATTCCTAATTATCAGCCTACTGCCTTTAGATCCTGGCAACCAATATTGGTGTTTATTTATGAATTCAAGATATAGATAACAATTTTAAAAGGCAAATCATGAATTTATAAAACAACAACAAAAATTAATTGGCACTCCGAGGCGAATTCATTGATTCCAGTGGCGCATTTGCTTTTTCAGCCACAAAAACCTGCAGCACCACATCATTTGAAGATCTTGATCTGCCATGTCCTTTCTCTCATAAAACAAAATGTAGGGTGTCTCCAGAGGCTCCAATGAATTCAATACATCGCCAGAACACTTACTGGCACGACTATCTTCAAACTTGAACCGTTTAGTCTTTGACCAAGGCGTAATAATGATCAGATTCAATGCCAGAGCCACAATGAACAATGACTGCATGAATATTATAATAGTGGTTTGGTGGATTGAAGTGTTCATCTATTTCGTACCTTCGTAAGAGTTTGGTGCTTCTGATAGAGGCTAAGTCATGTTTGAAGATCATCAGTGTTATTATTAGATTGACTGGTACCTCAGCTATACTTGTTTCCTTATAACACTCAGTTAGTTTGGCGCATGTTTGTCAATACA
>WOGO01000037.1:15833-37729 GCA_015342085.1 Leptinotarsa defecta
CAAAGCGCAGTCATTTAAAATTTTGACGCCCCTCCAAGTTTGGATGTATACAAAAGTGCAAATAAATATCCTACCAACGCATAGAAGTTTTTGACTTCACATATGTTTTTATCACTTTCTAGAATCGTTGAAAGTATTCTGCATACCTAATAATGGAATAATAAATATTTATGATATGAGTGTTAAAAGTAAGGTTTTATTTTGTGAGTGAAAAAGTTTGCGAAACGAGCGTAGCGAATTGAGCACAAACAAATATCATATAAAGTTTTTGTACAATTGTCCTGTATTCATAATAGAATAAATAAATTTAATATTTCTATAAAAACACATTTTGACATCTCTTGTCACTTAACTATTTTCATGGAAGTTTAAAACAGTAGCTGAGGGGTACATTGATCAATATATTTCTTATAAAAAGCCTATTGCTGAAAGAATCGTCCTCTTCACTTCAAGAATTGAATGTTAATGCCCATGAAATTATCAACTCGGCTAGTTCAAATATATTACAAGGCTCTTCAACATCGCAAAGTATTGATATCAGCAGTTGTTATAATTGTACTTTTCACTTTAATGTTCATAAATAATAATAATAATAATAATAATAATAATAATAATAATAATAATAATAATAAAGTAATTAATCTATATAATACATTTATAACATACCTTAATTGTATCTATATATATATTGTTCATAATAGACCTTCCTTGACAACTGAATAGTTATGTTTTGTTCATTTCTATTTGGTCGAAAAAAATCGTTTTAAAAATACTTTTAACACTAGTGTTGAAAATATGTTAATCACGCTACTTTGTAAAAACATCATCTTTTAATACTATTGACAACCATCAAAAATGTCACTTTTAATGACAGTTGTACAAAAAGAATTATATTTTGCTTACAAACATAGTTAGCCTATTCTTAGTATAAATTTAAAAGTATCAAAATACTATTCAAAGTTTAAACATTCCTTGTAAATAAAACTATTTTTTTCCAGTTTTTTGAGAGGCTTTCGATAAACTTTTTCCTCTTTCAACAAATGTATATATTAACTATACAATTTTTCCTAGCTGCAGTGTAATTAGTGAATATTTGACTCTGGCCAAATTATCTAGTTAGTAAGATGTGAAGGAACCAATTGTGTTTATTTGTCCATCCATATTCCCTATTGAGTATTTCACGCAGTCACCATTTATAATATTGAGAATACTTATCAATCTAAGTCATATCGTAGCGGAACCGAACAAAATAGAATACGAAACATACGGTATTTGAACCCAAGACCTTTAAACTTGGTGTCAAACTACTTCTAGTTGTACAGCCATATCTTCGAGGAGTGACTACAAGAACAAGTGGTTGGAGATTCGCGATATGAATGAAGAAATCTGGTTCGGTGTATTTGTGATATGTTCACAAGTTTTCTCATGATCATTAAGTTCTATCGGAATCGTATGTGGAGGTTCTGAATAACAGGACAATTGTGGAATCAGAAACTCGACTGAGAGTGTGCGATTCATAAATTGAATGAATTTCTCGCGTTTGATAAAAAATAGAATGGTCATCATCATTGAATACAATGCCAATTATAAATTCATATGTTACAAATATACATAATAGTATATTTTACGGTGATTTTCGCCATTTCCTAGATCTCTATGGAATTTGATTTTTCTGATACGCTTCTAGGGTTTATAAATATTTGTAGATGCACGTTGTAATCATAATCGACCACTAATGTACTTCAATGTTTCTTACTTTTTTAGAATCTTTCTGGACTTTCGAAAAGATGTTACAATGAAAAGATCAGATTGAATAGATAATTGTAATAATCTGTCATACAGTATTAACCAGGAGCATAGCAATGTATTATTAAAGTACTAGTTCAAACAAGTCTTCTTCACTTATTTAACTTCTTAGCACACTCAATATACTAAAGCCATAGAGTGGTTACCATCCAGAACATACGTGTGATCAATTATTATATTAGTAAATAATTACTGTTTGTAATATTTATTACATGAATACGAATGTAACGCATGATAAACGTATTTATTTATGAGTTTAATGCAAGGTATTAATTCGCTGTTGGCCATTTGTTTTGCTGATTAGGTATACAGCGTGTTAGCAAAGAACTCGCATTTCGCAACTTCCGTTTGGAAAGAATCAAATATTTTCATATATAGTTCAGAACGATCTCTATTAGGTGGTGATATTTAGGAACATGATGAATTCGAAAGGTTACCGAATTTATATTTATTCTGGATTGACAAAATTTCCATTGACCTTTATAATAGTTGCACCAACTTAAAAAAGTTGAATAACTGCATAAAGTGATTTAGATTCCATCGTTCATTATTTCAATAGTCTGATTTCATTGATTCTCACAATATTTGATAGTGAATAGAAATAATATATTCCAGTTTTTAAGTTTTTATTGTCAACTCTAATGATTCATTTCACATTGAAAAATTGCGTAAGCAAAGATAAGAATGATTATATCAAAAAAATGGCAGACATTGAGCCATTCAGTAACGAGAATAAAGCTTTCCTTCTCCTTTTCAACGCGGAAAGTCAAACGCATTTTATTTTTATCTTACATGGCAACAATAATATCTCAAAACCCCTCGCTAAAGTAAATAACTCCGCTTGTTTGCACTGATCTCTGTTTATAACTTATCTGATAAAAAAATATCAGTTTTCCTCATTGCTGTGACTGTTGCGAATAATAATTTAATTTTTTTTCAACCATTCGCATTTGAAAATATTTTTTCGGTTTCTTCAATATTGTTACCAGTTTGAAGATAGCTCTAGATAATGAACAGCATGGCCGTTGTGGAGCAACATGTAGTACCAACTATATCTGTTCTGTTGAAATCTGTTTTTCCGTTAACCAGCTGTTGCCTCTTTATGAACGTTAACTCTACAATTTGAACCAGAGACCAAAAACTATGTTTTCTGCTTCCAACACCAAACAGAGCTGTTACAACTTGCCATGGGTCTCATAAGTGATGCTAAGCTGAACCTAGAATGCGTTACTGGTCCAGTTCAAAATTGAGAAAAGGATTACTTCTTCCGCCACGAAAATGGCATCTATGGAATCGAAAGAAAATTCAATACATGAGTATCAAAGATAAATGGGGCTCCTAAAGGCAGTATAGAGGCAACCTTCGATCGCTGAATGTCCAAAAATTGCTCTGTAAAAGGGCAATTTATGGACATTTACTATTTGGCATCTATGCACTTGTGGTTCAGCCTAGCACCACTGATGAGATAAACCTCTGGTGGAAACACCACTATCTGATACTGAATTACGAATGATTTGTTTTTGGGCTGTTAGTTAACTTGAACTGAAAGTTGTAGTGGAATACAGAGGACGAATTTCGTTCGGCAGTCGATTTCGCTTGGCTTTGCAAAGGACTACATTCCAAGGTCTCGTTCTTCGTAAGGAGATGTATCATCGTCTTTTATTATTATCTACTCTGTAGAATTTACTCTTGCTTTGATTTGTTTTATATCTCAGACAAAAGAAATATAAATCATCTAAAAGAACAATTCGTTCAGGCCAGTCTCAACTCCCTACACTGTAGGTTAATGGACTGACACATCAGAAAACAACTACTCCCCTGGCTAATACCACGAAGGGCGTTGGATTATATCCGACAGGTGTCAGTTCAGGATTCTTCACTGAAGTTATTCCTGCATATGCTGTTGGCGATACAACTGTTGCAATAGATTTCGGGCTGTTTGGCCACTCGTCAGTGCAAGGTAGTGTATATCATCAACTTCACTTATAGAAACTGAAAAAAATGTAATTATTTTTTGGACCATAAATTATTTTTCCACTGATTGAGTTTCACTGAAGATTTCATGATACCAGACTTAAGATGCTCGGAAAACGATTTCTTTTTCTCCATTTTCTGCCAGCCCCTTCATATTTTGTAACAAACTCTCTGCATCGTTCTCGTTAACGAAATTTGAACGCCAACCTTCCAAAATATTAACCATTTTCAAAACATTACAACTGTGGAAGTTCAGTAACCTGAAAGGGCTAAGAAACATCTTCATATGACTTGCGTGATATCATAAACTTCATTCATCCCTTTTTCGAATTCAATATAAATTTGAGAAATAGAACCTATCTCCATTGTTTTTGTGAATCAACAATAACTATGATTTCATGAAAAATCCTGCCAGAAATAGATACGAGTATATGAGACACACCCTCGATTATTTCTGATATTATGATTCGTAGATAAGTGATTATCTCAGTATCTATAATTTTGAAAGCCAAACTCAATAAAAAGAGTGACAAGTAATAACGAATTACATATAACTCTTTTTTTTCTGTAATACTTTAGGGTAGCAATGAATATTGTCGAACCATGAGATTAGATTTTCGTCATGACATAAAATGAGTAGAATCACATGTAACTAAATAAGAAATGAAGATATTACCACCTACATTCGACTTTCTATCAAATCAACAGATAAACAAGAACCAGTTCAACGATATCCAAATGAAAAATCGTCACTTTTCACCTCTCTGCAGCTCTCACTGAAATCAGGCAAATACAACGTTTCTCTTGAGCAAAGAAAGATATGATATCGGGGAAAAAGTCATCAAGAAGATAGCTGAAAGTACCTATCTAACGGTACCTTCAAACGTCGTGGATAAATTAATTAGGAAGAGAAAATTTGGAGAATGTCTTCGCAAATCCTCGAATATTCAGAAAGATCAAGAATCACAATTTATAGTTGCAGCTAAAATACACCAAAGAATTGGTTGAAAAAAATTTAAAATTGGGTAAAACAATGGCTAACAGGATGACGAAAACGGAAAAAAGCTGTGCGAATTGCGATAAAATATATGTTGGTCAAACTAAGCGAATAGTAATAGCTCGCTTCAAGGAACATGTTCAACATATTCGGTTTCATAGATCAGAGAAATTCAGTGTTGTTCAATATGCCATAAGGAGCGGACACAGAATAAGTGAAAAATGCTTGAAATTGTTGAGTTTTCAAAAGGTTCAGAAATGAAAAAAAATTGAAATAATACAAATGAGCATTGAAACAGGTCCCATTTCTAACAGCCCATTGATTACACTCTTACCCATCTTACACTGATGACTTTTGTTCTAGGTGCGGAGGAGAAATACATTCAAGAAAAAGAATGGGGTAGAATTTGCCTTGAACATTGAATCTCAAAATATCAACTTATAAGTGGCAACATTGGCAAAAATTGAGACAAATATCACCAATGAATTTTTTCAAATTATATAAACTTCTGCGGAAATGAAGCATGAGAAAAAGGAACTATTTTCCACTGCAAAAAAGCCCTGACAGTTTCGAGGAAGGAGATGATCTGAATTTAGGCATACCAATATATGATAAGGATTGTTTGAACTTTTTTCACTTATTAGATTTCTTCTGAAGACATTATTACAAAGGTATCTGGTTTATCTGGTAAAATGTACACAAAGCAGTCTGAATTATACCCGGAGTAAAATCCCCAAGAGTTATCTATTCCTAATAAGAATTCGATGACTATTTCGAGGAGCTGTAACAAAATATATAGTTTTTTTGAATATAGAAAATTCGTCTATTGCCTAATCAACCTCGCTCAAGATTAATTGCCACAGATGTTACCGTTCATGATGATTGTTTTCAAGTTTTCATCATGACTCATCTCATGTGAAAATAACTTCAACTATTTCACATACAGAAATTTTCATTTGTTAAAACCGACGCCAAAAAATTAAAAAATCCAAGACAATCAGTAACCTTTCACGTATATGGAAATAAAAGCCGCATCGCGTACTCCATAACGATGATAATATTTACAACGGAACAAAAATAACTATCATGTGAACAAACTCGAACAAGATGAAAAAATACCAAGAAAAAACACCGAAGATAAAAATGACATAAAAATAAATTCTTAACAGCCATAACCTATCTCAAGTTGAGTTATTTCAGTCAAAGTAGGCTGTAAAAGAACGCAATAAGATAGAAAAAAAACACATGCAAATAAAGTACTGGAGAAAGAAAACGCTAGGTCAACGAACTGAGATATGTAGCTGTCTCTGTCCCACGCACGGAATGGCTCAGAATTAATCAGTGACGGAGATGTGAGGGAGTGTGTTGAGAAAATTGTAGTGAATGTTTCACAAAACCAAACCACCTGATAAGTATGACGAGGGCATTCAAGTTAATAAAAGGGTTAATCTCAACTCACTTTGGTTACAGTTTTAATCTTTAATACATTATTTGGGGAATATTATGGAAATAGTGCATCCACTTTTCATTACTGGATTGGGATTAATTTACTTTTAGTCTGAATAGTTATATATTATTTGGGAGAAGTTTTTGACTTTTTTATCTCCATTTCCATACAAAATACATTTCTTTCCCAAAACCGAACCTTGTTATTATTACATAGTTATTTCAAAGCATTTGTTGAAAATCAACCAGAAAATTTTTCTATCCACCGAACGAAGTAACATAAAATATTGATTGATTGCTTGGTGGTAACTACAGGATATTACATTGAACAAACGAACTTGGTGATATGAATCATTCATTCTCATATAAATCATTCATTCTCTTCCAAAAAGTATCGGAAAAAATAGAATCTTTAAACCTTTTAAATTTTGGCGAAGGCGCCAATACGATATAAGACAGTTCTTAATAAGTAAATTATATGAGAAGAATGTAATACTATGGGTTTGTTCTACTTATTAATGGGTTACTTTAGTATTACTGTATATTACCATATTACTGTTTCGAGTCATGAATTCACATTATCGTAACCTAACCTAACTTAACCATGTTTTCGAATTATAAAAGTTGTAACAATTCATATATGTTACTCTTCAGGATTACGATTATCTCCAAATAGAAAAACCAGGTATCATTTTTCTGTCTTGTCCTTTACAGAAAGTCATCAATAACTTACAATGAGTAAGTCAATCTTCTAGCATTAGTTTTTTAAATTTTCTCAATAAAATTTTGTTCCCGCGGAAAATTTCTCATAGTTAAGTTGTGAGTCTTGTATTTGAAATGGCATATGGAATCTCAAAACATTTTTCGTTATGCATTTTGAGGGATTTAGGAAAAACTTTCACAAAATGAAAATTGATTTATTTTTCATTGAGTTGTTGATTTTTCATTCATTATCGTTTATTTTAAGAGAACTTACCTACTGTATTTTACATAACTCAGGACATAATATATCTTGAAGTGAACTGCTGTTGAAAATCAAGTAAAAAGTAAAAAGCAGAGAAGCTACTTATATTTCAGCCTAAAGTACATATTATTAAAGTGATTTCTGTGTGATTTTAAAGTGAGTGGTAAGAAGACTAAAAAAATAGGTTACTCTTGTGAAGGAAATCGTGCTCCGTAGACAACAGGAGCCCCAGAAAAAAAGCCCCAGCAGCTCTTTTCTGCCTCTTTTTTGAAGAAGTGGTCTTTCATGGTAAAGAGCATCAGTTCAAGAAAAGTTTATAGGAAGGTGCATACATACTTTCTGAATCAAATTTACAATTTGTTTGATATTTCAAAAGGAACAATAAAAAAATTAATTTTGTTTTTTTGAAGTGATAACTTCTTATGGGAGGGTAAATCGCTTCATTACCTAACGCGTTACAGCCCAGTCTCTCTGGCTTTTCTTTGTCTCACGCATACGTCAGCGGATGTCAGGCTCCTTCTTTCTCGTCGGACAGACGGTCAGTATTAAGTGTGCGATATACATATACTGTTGAAAGTATTATAAAAATCTAACTAGTAACCATGTATTCTTTTATCACGTGAAACGTGGCTTAAAAATGAGGATACTAATTTCGTGTATGTACATTTTTAGTATCATTATTTGACCTTACAAAAGTAACAATTGGCTTTTGGTAGCCATAATATGTGGACAAACACAAAATTTTCATTGAAAGATTTCATAAATTAATAACCTTCACTCACATTATCATATTAATATACATAAAATTTAAGTAATAGCCTAAGCTTTTCTCAAGTTAAACAATTTCAATATTGAATAGTTCAACTTAGTTTAGTTATCACTTCTGTCATGCGTCTCGAGACGCACACGTTTTATTTAAACAAGGATGGTTGATATTATCCTAGGGCATATGAGATATATTGAAGAAATATTGCCTTTTATTGAATGCTGTGTGTCTATAGGAGAATGTATTGGTATTATTTTTACATAGAAGGATGATCTTGTGATGCACTTGTTTGGAAGTTTTGGTATAGTAAGGAATATTACTGGAGTTTTTTCTCAACACCAAACCGTTATTTCAACACCTTGACACGTGTTTCGATCACCAATTGATCATCTTCAAGAGGAAGATCAAACTAATCATACTGTCAAAGTTACCTTATTTATACCTCTTTTACGTACCTGCGTCTCAAATTATGTTTCACAATATTGCCTCATCTACTAGTCTCGAATTAATTTACCTTATGTAAAAGTCAGGTAAATCTAATAATTAATTGAAATATTATTTTAACAAGCTATATAGTATATATACTATTAGGTATTGGTCCACTGTCGTTATAAATAAGAATAGCTTCATGAGTATGATTAGTTTAATCTTCCTCTTGAAGATGATCACTTAGTGATCGAAACATGTGTACAAGTATTAAAATAACGGTTTGGTGTTGGAAAAAACTCCAGTAATTTAATGATGATAATTATATTATAATCAATACATATATTGGAAGTGTAACTGATCGTTGTCAAACTGACTAGGTACTGATCCGAATAACGTAATCTTTCGAAGAATACGTGCTTATATTCCCAAAATTCATTGATAGTGAAATATCACATGTTATGATATTGGGTTGATTTCAACTAATTAAAAAAAACATATTTTATATTGCATTTCCAACTATGATATTTGAGGTTAAATTTATAACTAAAATATAAAAATTAATTAATTTGTAAGTATGTAGGCACTTAGAATTTTATTTATTGGTTGTGAAAACAAATATTTTTCAATACTTTACAATAAACAACATGTAAACAATGTGAACTGACTAATAATCAAACCAAAGACTACCAACGTTTTATCAGATATTACTTTTCCAATTTCTGTTCAAATGAGAGTTTTCTGTAATTGAATGTCAAAGTCAAATGAGAGTTTTCTGTAATTGAAACGCCAACGTTAAATGTTCTGTCTTCCTTATTCACTTGCAAAAAAAAGGATGCCATGTAAAAGTATGTATTTAATCGCGTATTTTGTTGATGACGATGTGCATTATTTTATCGTTCCAACAGTAGTTATGTACCAATATTATATATACTTTCACTAAATGGCGAAGATGAGTTTTGTGGCAGTTACGACAATAATTGAAATTATGCACCTCTTGATACCTGAAAATGATCGAATCTCAAACTATTGTTTTCAGCAAATAATATAAGTCCTTATTTTTGCTCTTCCAGACGCTGCGCCACTGTCTTATATGTATACATGCACAGCCTCCTATACTTAACAGAATCTGTGTAGGGTAGGTCAATGCATTTTATACTTGTTTTATTTTTCGAGTTGAAACACTCTTTCGTTTCTTTTATACACTTTTTAGTTCAGTTTACACTGCGAAATATAAGATCTATCTTTATATATTCGTTATTTATAATTCCGAAGAGAGTTCAACATTACATTTGATGCTAAATAGGTAATTTTTAGAGGCTGTAGAATGTAGAAATTGCGGAGTGCGGTGTGAATGGTGAGAGTTATTATTTCAGGTTACTCGGTGTGAGTCACTTATTGGATTTATGGCTCTGGATGGAGTATTATTCTACTCGGAACAGACTCACGAAAAGGTTGCGCAGTCGGGTTTTGAATTTGAACAGGTTGTTAAATATATTTCTCATTAGCGAGATAATTTTTTTATTGGCAAACTCAGTTATTGTGATTCGAATACGAAAACAGTCATATCTGTTTGTTTTAAAATCTGTTTTTCCATTAACCAGCTGTCGCCCCAAACGAACGACAACTCTCAAAAGTCTAAACATGGGCGAACTAAGGACTAACAAGGTCTCACCTTTTAATGTGTTATTCCTAACACGAGTTGGACGATAGCAAGTGAAAATTGATCGTTCGTCCTTGCGTTTCGAACCACCGGTTCACACAGCGGTCGATTGAGTGAGTGGAGCCGAGCACTCACGTAAACGCGACCAGGTACCGTCCTTATATTTTTCTCATATGAATGAAAATAATTCAATTCATTTTCTAGACTTGACTACAACTGAAATTATTGATGATGATAATAATGATTTTGCAATTTGATACAATTGATACATAATTTCTCGTCACATGCCTATCAGCGTAAAGTAGCAGCATTCAATAGCATGCTTCACAGACTATTGAATATTCCACAATCAGAATATAAGGCGCGGTACACACTGGAGAAACGTGTTTCATGAAACCGGTTTCATGTAATGGGTTTCAAGAAAATCGTTTCATTGAAACGTGCACACAGAAACGGGTTTCCATTAGTTTCGAGATGGATTCTGACGACGATGTGCTTGTGTTATAGTGGTGGCTAAGAATTGAGAAAAAAACGATTAGGTGATACACTTATTTTATCAATTTTCAGCTACGGTGATATTGTCTATGGCCCGTGTCTTGTTCAAGAAACTTCTTCCTGGATCCAAAAAGTTTAGAAATGTCTGTGTCCGATTAATATTTTTGCTGAAACGAAGAGATCATGTAACAACATTTTCAAACAATCTTGGGTAGCTGAAAATGTTAAATAAAAGGAAACATCACCTTGTATGTTTCGTTCATAAGTTATTGAGAAACCAATGTCCAGATTACCTCTACTCCAAAATTACTCCACGTCACCAGTACCACTGTAGAAACCTTCGTAACATCAATATGCTAACCCTCCCGCGTCACTCTCTATCTTTTTTTGAACGTTCTTTCTCTTAGAGCGCTGTAGCCGAGTACAACTCATATCCTGAAGAATTGAAATCACTCTTTTTCTGCGTTTAAAAATAAAACGAAAGCCATCCTTTTCGGTAAACAATGAATCTGCCTGAATTAAATCAAACTAAATTAAATTCAACCTAAATTAATTATCTAATGCATTTCACATCATATTTTTTTTCAAATTAATTTACCTTTATATACTTTTATCATATGATGTTAAAACCTAGATTAGGTTCTAGTTTTAAGTTATGCTTTTGTATCACTATTAATACACTCATGTATAAAAATATTCTTGCTAGAATAGTGTAAGCTAAACTCCGCCAAGATAAAAATAAAGACCATTTATTATTATTGGGTTCACCCGTTGATCAGGGATCGACACACCTGTTTTGCTGTAGTTCACGTACTAAGCAGAGACCCTGATGAATTTAAGGATTTTTTCGGATGTCGAAGTGACTTTTTGATCGCTTGGTTAAACTAGTGAATCCACTAATAACAAAGAAGAACACTAACTGGTGGTTTGCTCTGAGTGCTAACCATTGCACTGGGGTGAGTGAAAATAGTTTTATTACTTCGAAATATTTTTGATGATTGCCAAGTAGTATGTAACAATATGAACTATTTTGATAAGGGATGGTCAATTAAAGTGATGGAGAATCAATACAGAAAAAGGAAACTCATTATAACTATTTCTTTGAAAGAAAGGGTTCCAGTTCAGTAAAGGGTTGATGGCGATGTCGAATATTGAAGTTTCCTGAAATTAGATACTGAATGGGAACAGTTGTTGATGATTGAGAAGGTGGATTTGGAAGGTCCCCAAGTAGATCACGGAAACAGAAATTGAGTTAATTGAAAATGTTTCCCTTATTTCACTACATGAATAATCATTAAATACTTCATGAATTCCATTTCACTTTATTCACAGGATTTTCAATTTTTCAGATATTTGGCTACTGGCAGTTCGTTCAAGTGTTCGGCTGAATATTTCATGGGAGGTCATCAAACTATTGCAATTTGGAAGTGTTTGCGATCACTGTAAATGCAAATTCCTCATGAGAATATGTAGAAGTACACCGCACATAGCAATCAGCAGCTTTGTAGACTGGCTAGCAGCATCCGTTCTATGATGGAATAAGAACATTCCAAAACTCTGGCTCGACTAATTTTAATTTTAGAGGTTATAACTCTGTTCAACTTATGGTTGAACATGTTTGAGATCTTGGAAGAAACAGTGATGGAAGTGTATTCCGTTCATAATGTTCAGGTGGTTGGAAAGGAAGGAGCTGAATTTACCGCCACCTCAGCCTCCACCATTTGACAGTAATCAAATGTGAAAGGTGAAACTGAAGCAACAAGAAATCGATATATCGAATTTCTTGAAACCCAGTTTCCCGAAACTAATGAAATTGAAGTTTCATCAAACGTTGTGTGCACCTACCAGTGGTAATGTTACCTATCTGTTGCAAGCAACTTCAGTTTCATATTTCACGAAACCAGTTTCATGAAACAAGTTTTTTCAGTGTGCACTGCGCCTAATTCTCAGAGAAAAGTGAGTTTCATCAAACAAGTTGCTGTCAACACTGGGGTGCAAGGTAAATATTATCGACTCCATTCTTTCCAATGAACTACGAAAACAAGCCATTCACCAGGTCTATCCCACTACAAGAAACAATAATAAGCTTGTATTCCACTAGTTCGGACATCCATTGTCTACTGTATAAAATGATTTGAAATCCCTGAAATAACTAAAAAAGAAGAAGAAGAAGAAGTCGTTTCACGGATTTCAAATCATTTTATATAGTAGACAGTGGAAGTCCGAACTATTGAAATTCATCATGAAACATTGTCAATCACCTTCAAACAAACGAACAATAAGCTTCATAGTACATTGACATAACATCTCTCGTTTTTGAAAAGTAATAACTTGGCGTGGCGTTCCTACCTGACACATGATAATTCAAGCAAATTTTTTATAAAACAGCAAAGACAAAATTTAAGTGTCGGATGAATCAAGAGTATATAAGTTGACTTGTGTTTCTTGCTCAAAACTTTATATTGGTCAAACGGAGAGAATATTTCCCCAAAGCCCAAAGAATAAAAGATTATAGGAGTAGTTTCTTGAATGTGAAAGTAAATTTCATATTTGCAAACCATTTTTTGGCAGGAGGCATGAGTTCAATCACATTTGGAAGAAAGCGTTTTGAAACTCAATCTTCTGGAGTGCTTGAAAAATCAATATGTTTGAACATTCCTCAAAAGTTACTGAATGACTTAATAGAATTGAATATTTCCTCCTTATCGAGCTCTTTTCCTATATAATATAATGTGGAAAGTGGTGATTATTCAATACGTAAACTCAGGTAATTTTCATCAATTTCAATGTGTAAAGTTTCTCTCCTCATATTTAAATTTGTAAATAGTTTATAGGTGAAATTTATAGTTATTAATTAGGTGGAAGGTTCTAAGAATGAAATTGTAAATTTATAAAATACACCAATAGGTAGATTTTTCCACTATGAACACGCCTGAAGAAGCCATTGTATGGTGAAACACATGTTGTTTCGTAACTGTTTCGTAAACTGTTCAGTGAAAATCTCACAACGGACTGTCACTTGAATATTCATATCTTCTCAATTTTAATTAATTTAAAGTAAGTGAGTAAGTGTGTAATACTTTATTTCCTCTAAGACAAAATAATTTGTATGTGTTAAGTCTGAAATAAGTGCAAAAATATTCATCTTCAGAATAAAAAACTCGATTCAATAAAAATTCTTTCAATGCTGATTTTAATAATTTCAGTTTAGGAATTACCATGGATAAATTTATTGAAAGTCTATTGGCTAATTATTGATGGAGAATTGAAAAAGACATTTTTGTTTGAGTACAGACTGGGCCTGAGGCTCAAATTTTATGACAAACTGAATGGTGTCATTTTCGAAATGAAGGGCTTTAAAGTTTTTTTAAGTAGACTTTGAAACGTACACTTTGATCAAGTAGGATTTGGACGATGCGGCAATAAAACAGAATGCAAATCTTTACTGGTAGCTATCAAATTCCGATTTGAGCAGTAAAGAGGCTCTTCAATTAGTGGTTTTTGTTCAATTCTCAAACATATTCGCAATGAAGTATGATAATTATGAAAAATTGGAAAGTCTGTTTTATACAAACCGTGGAAAATGCAGAAGCACCAAGCAATTTGCATCTCGAGAGGTATTCAGAGAGAAGGCAACCTTTTAGAGGCGAAACCTAATTGTTGGTGGTCACTTTGCAACTAAAAGGCTAAAATTATATGAATCAAATAGGAATAAGGAGTTGAAAGAAATAGTCGTTTTAGGAGCTGTTGAAAATAATCTCAAAACGTCAACGCAAATTTTGAAAATATCGACAGGCCTACCAAGAACTAACGTTAGGAAGATTTTGAAAAACACTAATTCAAGCCATACAGGATCAGAAGAGTCCTATCGACTTTCACCTCTGGGGAAGGTTGAAAGATCTTATTTTTAAATTGCCGACCAATACTAGATACAAATTGGAAGCGGCAGTCATGCAATGTTTAATTCAATGTGTCCTTAATTTAATTCATTACTAGTCAAAACCGTAGCTCAAAATCAAAGCATTCTTGATCCAACAGCAGACATCACTTTTTAAACCCGACATATTTTCCATATCAGTGGTGTCAAACTGGAACAAATACACTGCTGCTCTTGAAGATTGAAGGTTTGGAAGTTTCACCCTTTAGAAAGTTCTAAAACATCCCAGATATTTGAGATCGTTCGAGAACACTCCACTGAAATATTCTGGAATGCGGTGGAGTGTTTGGTGATAATCTGGAAGGTTCGCGAACACCCTAAACATCCCAGATCATTGGGAACGACCAAGGAAGTTATTGTTGTTGTAGCCCTTTATCTACCATCAATGAAATAGGTTTCCATTTTTACCTGAAAGAGCTACAATTTTCACCTTTTAGAAAAGTCTAGAATAATTCAGAATGATCAAGAGTGGACGACAGTATTCAACATTATTCTCGAATATCCCAGAATATTCAGGAATAGTCTGGAATGTTCGGGAACATGCCATATCAATGTGGAACAATTAAAGAAGCTATATGGTCTGATATCCCTCTATATCCCATTCAGGAAAAGGATTTTCGGTTTCAAAGATATAGAGCTAGAATTTGGCCCTTCAGAAATTTCTAGAATGGTCTAGAACATTCTAGAGCAAACAATATTCCAGAGCAAACCTGAACATTCTGGAATATTCATGAATAATCCGAAATGTTCTGGAACATCTCGGAATACCCCAGGTCACTGAGAAATATTGCAAAATAGTCTCTACAACTGTGGAATGTTATGGAATACTGTAGATCATTCTCAGCCTTCTTATATGGTGAGACTACGAATTGGAAGGATCATAGAAAGCAAGATCCAGTGATCTCTCACAGATTATCCTTTTATTCCAACTACCGCACAATCTAACATAAACTCCATGATCGAAGCTGAGTACTCCAGCTTGTATCCATCAAGAAAGTTTGTTCATGTCTTCGTGGATTTTTTGTAGACGTATAAAAGAAAAATAATTTATAGTGAATTGGGATAAGGTGGCGTTTTTGATAAAAGCTCTGACGTCTTCATACTTCAACCGATTTACACAAAATATCAATAAACTTTCCCCACGAATCTATCGGTGAAAATCATATGAAGATTAGTTCGCTTGTTTTTGAATTTATCCCTTTCAGACAGTCGCAAATAAATCCAAAGCAAATATTTATACATTTTTCCACCTTCTCAATTACTATATACTTACTACAGATTTAGTATTTCAGTCGATTTCGAAAATAACATGTATTTGGAAAGATATTGTTTCAAACATTAGAACACGAATTGACAAT
This sequence comes from Leptinotarsa defecta, assembly GCA_015342085.1. Classification (NCBI taxonomy): domain Eukaryota; kingdom Metazoa; phylum Arthropoda; class Insecta; order Coleoptera; family Chrysomelidae; genus Leptinotarsa; species Leptinotarsa defecta. The sequence goes on from WOGO01000037.1 coordinate 31,666, forward strand.
ATCTTCAACTTGGCAATATTACAAGCCCAAGACCCAAATTTAACTCTTGCAATAATCTATATCAACTTTTAAGCAAAATGGGTGATAATATGAATGTCTTCAGGAAAGGTTCGCAATAGACATTAGCGTCTCAAGTATCCATGTAGGATATCGAAGCAGTTGGGAAGTCATGTACTTGTGAGTTTGATCTAACTTGGGCGGGACCCAGCATCACTTTTTTGACCCGGACCCTTAATGTAGACCTTCAGACAGCCGAAACCGAAATTTCAATAAATTTAATTTGATCAGGTTAGATGTCATTTCAAATACATTTATTTGCTGAGACAGATATCTCTTTGCCATACAGGCCTAGCGCAGTATGGCCAAACGTGACTTTCCTACATAGCTGAAGCTGTAGATTTTGGTTCTAAACAAAATCAAATCAGAAAAGTCACATAATGCGATTTGAATAATAAACATCAGCATAAAATTGTGCTATATGAAAACAAATAATATGTGACATCAACAGTAGTGATAAAAGACCACGAGTTACTGACAAATTTCAGTTTTCTGTTAGGATCAGAAGATTCGTAAAGAACTAGTAAAGAGTGCAATGATATTTCTGATTCAATGTGTTTGAGACTACTAAAAATAAATTCTTGGTCATATTCTATCTATAAATTTTTCTTATTGCATATGCGCATTTTATAGTATGAGGGCTTCACACAGAATAGTTATTTTTGATAGCAAATATACCGCCACAGAGAGAAATGTGTCAGTTCAAATAGGGCGAGATATTTCATTCGGTAACTTCAGCATTATACCACTGATGGTCATTCTGCGCAAGTTTGGTTTGTGAAGGAAAACAACAACGTTTATTATTTTTAGTTTTACAAAATTTCCTAGTTCTGGTTATTTTTAATTCAAAACCGAAAATACGATTAATGAGTTCAGGCTTACTCTTAGAAACAAAATATTTGTTGAATATTACGTTGCCATAAAAAATAGCATCCATTTGAAATAGAGAATACTTGGACAAAAAACTTCATAGGAACAACAATTCATTGAAAACGAAAACAAATCACAAAATAATTTTATGAGTTTAATTGTATAGGAGATGAAACTGACGGAAAGGTTATTCATAATGAATCACAGAAAAGTTCTATTTAGATAGTTTAGCAGCTTCTCTTGTACACAACTGGAAGTTTTGCTGAAGTAAAGAAATGGTAAGTCGTTTTGAACAAGTCGTTTCTGTATTGAGGGCAAATAAATGTGGGTTTCGATAGCAAAATAAGTATAATCGGCATGATGATCAAATCTGAAAATAATGGTGATAATAAATTCATTATAAACAGAATCCAGATATTTTTTCTTTTTCTTTTTTTTTTAATTCTGAGAATATACATAAACAGGATTGTGTGACTTTTGTTAAACAAACATGTTGAACAACATGGCAACAATTTCCTCTATATTAAAGAATATTGCACTTGGCTGACACCAATAAGCTATTTCTGTTGAAAAATCAGTTTTTCCGTTAACCCGCTGTCGCACCTCTACGAACGACAACCCTCAAATGTCGAAAGTTGTGCGAGTTAAGGAATTATGAGATCATCGTGTGATTCCTAAGGTTAGGTCAAAAGTGGGTGAGTTTATTCGATACTCCATCGCAATCCCCAAGGGTTTATTGTGGCTCACACCCATTCACACTCGACCAAATAAACGCAGCTTCTTAACAAAGCCGATTAGTTTGTATGGTGAGTGGTCTTTTAGATCATATGGTAAGTGTACGGCTCTGTCAAACTTTAAAAATCTGGTTTGGTTCCAAGCAGGGTAGGCTCAAAGTATATGCTCTGCTGTTTCATCATTTTCCAAACAGAGGCGACAGTCCGAGTCTCTGCATATGATGATTCAAATCACAGTGGCCTGTGACATTTTAGACATCCTAGTTCATTCCTACTGTAGTCCAATAAGTGTTTGTTATCAAGCTTCGAAGGGTGAATAAACGTCTTACAGTGAGCCAATCCTGGAAGATTCTGCCAAAAGTCCATATATTTTCTTGCCCTTCAGCTGTTCAATGTTTGTTTGGCAAATCTAAAGCAATACCAATGGCAGGTTTTAGTCCGATGAAACTGCTTGCAGTACACTCTTTTGCAAGGGAGTCAGCAGTCTCATTGCCTTCCAGGCCAGTGTGACCAGGAATCTAAACCAGAGAAACTTTATCGAGCCTTTCTATTGGAGAGAGTGGTTTTTGGTTTTTGGCACTTTGCTACCAATTTAGATGTTGCTCGGTAGGAGCCAAGAGCTTTAAACGCCGCTTGACTGTCCGAGAATATTTTTATTGACTTATGTATGAGGTTGGATTCTTCCAATCTCTCTGCGTACAATTCAATAGCGTAAATTTCCGCTTGAAATACAGTCACATAGGTTCCTAAGCAGGTTGATATCTCTAACCAGGGTCTGGGACTGAAAACACCTGCACCAGAACCTGTGAATCAACAACTATCTGCTTTCAATATTTACTTCTTCCGGAGAATTCTGTCGTCTCTACTCGGGAACAGAACTTTATAAGGCAGTTCGTAGTTAACATGTGGATGCATAAAGTCAGAGGTCATTCCCAGAATGCTGTGACTACCAGTGTTAACACAGGTTGGACGAAAGGAAGTGAAAATCGATCGTCCGGCCTTGCGGTTCGAATCACCGGTTTACACAGCAATCGATTGAGTGTGTCGAGCAAAACACCCACGTTAACCAACCAGGCTACCGTCCTATCGTGGGTATAAATCATCTTGTAGAAAATAACATTGTGTTTCAGACTTGATAACATAGAAACGGATAATTGCTTCACAATATCACAAGTCGAAAACAAAGACCTGCATTAACTTTTCTGGGTGCCTCTGAAATACAGGGTCACAGTATTAAAATAAGTAGGTATTTAACAAAACTCTATTGTGTGATTTCCACAAAATAGTTAATGAAAATAAAAGTGTTTCACTATACTATAACATCTTCAAGCGTGTTGAATACCAAAGATACTTCCGAAGAAGCTTTACTACATTGAAACAAATTAGGAGTGTTGTAAACTCTCTTACAAAAATCTTACAATAATGTTTACAATGGATTTTCATCGAGCATTGATCAAATCCATCAATTCCATCTCTTCGTAGTAGAGCCGTTTCTTTTCTAGGATGAATTTAATATTTGGGATCTTTGGAAGAATAATTTCGTTATCTTTGAAGAGATCACCTAGTAACAATTTCATGCAGAACTCTAATTGCATGAAATACTTTGAAGTATTCTCCTTTTCCGTTACAATTCGTTATTGCGATACTTGTGATATGGAAAATATGTTTTATATTAGAGAAAATGATTATAAAAGGTACATCAAAATCAGTAGGGGATTCTGAAATTTTTGTATTTGCTTCCATATAGAATGGAGTGCCAAATGAAAAAGGAGAAAAAACCGAGTTCATGAATACTATAGTACAATATTAAAGTTAAAAGTGTGGATGTTACGTTATTGTTTTATTTCCAGCGACAAGTTATAATAATTTTGCAAAACTTTATGTTATATATATGTTATATATAATTTTTCATTTTCCTGATTGAATGTTAAGTATATTTCATCATTGATGTATTTTATCATTGAGGTATAGAAAGCACATCATCAATGTATTCAATTAAGAAATATATGACTTCAAATGTGGTCTTTGTCTAACATATTGGTTGTTTCCAAAGTTTTGTCCGTTTTTTAAACTGTAATTTCTCAGAGAATACTCATTCAATCACTGTACTTTTGACAACGTCATTCCGTTAGCATCAAAATTGTGTGCTCGGGATTCGATGGAGTCGGTGAAGGTCATGTTTGCCTGGTCCTGATTGACGAAGGTTCTACCGGTGAGAAAGGAGTGTTTGAAAAGATGATAATCGGTTGGCGAGACGTCTGGTGAGATTGGTCGGTGATGCAGAATTTCGATGGTCAATTTGCTTAATTTTTGGACTGTCATTTGTGAAACGTGCAGACGGGTTTTGCTTGCAGCAGTGTTGAACAGTGCCGGTGTGCTGTGTTGTGATGGTTTGGCCCGGTTGCAGAAAATTATAGTGAATCACACCAGCCACTGATCACCATACAGTAACCATGGACTCTCATTGTGGGTGGGAAGTGTCTGGATGGCTCATTGGAGTTCAACGACTGTTCTGAACGTCTCCTGTTGTCGTAGAGAATCCAAAATATGATTGTGTTGGTTGCACAAAAGCAAAGAAGAACATATCTTGAAATGTATAGAGTACAAAATTATCTATAGAGGAGTATATACCACTACACAATAAATATTTATTGAAATATAAAGCTACGAAACCAAATTCCATCAAAATGGACAAAGTTTCAAAAAACCTAATATAAAATTTCAAGCAGCAGTAACAAATCTCAATAATGCCATATGAGATGTTGACGAAACGTCAACCTTTGAATAACATATAATGAATGAACACCCCGAACAACAATTTCATATATATGATGCATACATTATGTACATTATGTCTCCAAGATGGGGAGGGTCAGATTGGAAAAATCAGATTTGTTATACATCCGTGAAATTGAAGCCAAAAAGGCTAACTCATACTCATACTTATACCCATATAAATAATAAACTTGGTTATAGTTTTTCAGAAACAACAAATTGGATCATATATCTGTAGACAACATCTCACAAAGTGGTAACTAAAATGAGTAACGTTTTCATAATTTCAGTGACTTTGTATCTGTTACAGTTTACGATTTTGCTTTGCTGGCCATTTTTCATGGACATGGTGTATATCTTTAGTTAAAACTAATATTAGTGTTCCCCTCTGCAATCTCTGTGAAATTTCCATCTGATTCTTTAAGATTAAAATAGTGAAAATTTTGTCATGAATGTGATACTGAAGCGAATTTAGGTTTACATTTATTTCTCTAATCGCAACGCGAACAAATTTATTGTTATTTGCTATTATGTGAATACTTTTCGATCATTCAAACAGTGCACAATCGTTTTGACAATATCAAGGAAAATGGCACCAAATTTTTTTTTATCACAATTCCTCAGTGCATATCAAAGCTGTGAGATTTTTGACCAAAATCATTAGATAAAAACAATAAAAACGGTGATCACACAATGATTTTTGAAACATTTTCAAATAAGATGGACGTATCCCATAAATTAAAAAGCAATCCTACTTATAGCACCAGCATCTTGAAAAACCTATTTCGAAAATATACTTGATCTGCTGATAACCTTCTTCGGCAATTCGAGGCATGCACTACATTGTACCATGCTATTACTCGAAGTTACTGACCTGTTGAAAGAAAAAATCGTTTTTGTGTGTATTCTTTTATTATTGAAATCAGCTTGTGAAACGCAGACACTTATATATTTGCATTGGAGCGTATTTTTAGAATTTTAACCTATTTTTTAGTCTGCCAGAAGAACTGAACGAATAAACACCGAGGCAATTTGCTAATCCCTTGTTTTTCAAGGCTGTTGTGAACGTTATTATAAGTGAATACTCATATAAACGTCTGGGACCTGAAAATAGCACTAAAAACTACTTTTTCCTTCAACTGAATGAATTAGGTTGGATAAATGAGGTTTCAAATACTTCAGAAAACTCAAAGGAAATGTAAAAATGAGAAAATTTTCGAGTGGTGTCACTGGCGTCACCAGGCCAATTGAGTAGTCGGAAATACAGTCTACGTTGTTAAGATTTGTGCTTATGATCATGAATAGTGTCATTGATTTTTGCCAAATAAGGAGACAGTGTATTCAAAATATATAGATCAATTTTAAGTTATACTCGTAATATATATCAATATAAAATTTCGAAACCAAACTTTGTCAAAGCGATAACGACAAGTTACATATTTTGGATGGTCTGGATTCCCGGCCATACTAGCCTGAAAGGCAATGATGCTGCTGACTCCCTTGCAAAAGAGGGCTGCAAGCAGCTTCATCGAACCAGAACTTGTCATTGGCATCGCTTTAGGCTTTGCCAAACAAACATTGAACACCTGGATGGCAAGAAGATTTATGGACTTCTGGCAGAATCTTCC
>WOGO01000038.1:0-37351 GCA_015342085.1 Leptinotarsa defecta
CGCGGAGTCCGCGCAGCCGCGGAGCGACCAGAGAGAGATGTTTTGATTTTTTTTTTCTAAATTCTTGCGGAACCCCGACAGAGGTATCATGGAACCCTAGGGTTCCGCGAAACACCCTTGGAGTATAGCTGCTTTAGATACACTGTACCAAATAAATGAATAGTGAGAAGAGTTTCGCAACTAAGTGAGTCACCACTTTTCAATTGTTGTAGTCGCAGTCGCCTTGATAACACTGTTATAAGTGCTCATCTAAATCTTGTTTCACAGTGTTTGTGATCGCACTCCACCTAAACGACTTGGTCAATTTTTATAAAAAAAATTGGATAAATTTGGTAGGTCATGAAGAAGTATACCGCTATATGATTAGAGTGTTTCTATCTATGTTTTTCGATTTTTCTTATTTATTTTTTCTCTTTGTCATCAAATTTGACACCCTATAGAAATAATATACATGGCAGAACGTTTGCCGGTACAGCTAGTAGTCTATAACGTTCAGTTATTGAATAGAACTGGCCGATACTTGATGAAAATCCATTAAAACTCGTTAATACAGTTCATTGTATGATTTTCAATTCAGAGGGTTTCACTAGAATCGCAACACGTGTTTCGGTGTACAAAATCTTTCTCAAGCGTTAATAGTAATGTTGTAAATCATGCCCCTAAGAAAATAACGCCGGCCGCCACTGGTAATCATAAATCAAATGTGACGTAGCGAAGAGAGCGCGAATGCACAATTTTCCCTACTGCTCTATAAGCAGCGAGAATAATCACCAATTGTTTGCCTACTGCCTAATGAATGAAGCAACCTGAAAAGGTCAGGTATAAATTCATTGACTATATGAATAAATTGAATTTTCGAAAATACCCTAATTATAATTTAATTTTTCTTTCCTGGAAATAAACAAAATTAATAATAGCCAATTATTCAGTTCAGTTTGATCGTTATTAAGATATTGGGAATTTTTTAACTTGTTTATTTCCATACTCTCCAACAGGTTGAGTTTTAAACCTTTCTTCTGGAAATAGAGCGGCTTGAATTCATGACTGAACTCTTGTACCTCTGTGATTGAGTGGCATATGTGGAGCTTATTTCTCTGTTCTGAAAATTATGTTTTCATTCATCATGAGGGTTTTGAACGTTCTTTCAGTTCGATCTATATAAAACATCGGACATGACCCACATGATCATTTATACACTCCCGATTTTCTGAAACTGAACTTTTAGCTTTGTCATTCCTAATATGCACGCCTAAGTTGTTGATTTTGAAAGCAATATTTATACCTTTGTTGTAAAGAGAATTTGAAATATTCGTAGTGTGTTGGCCTAAGTACTTTGAGGCTCTATAACTTTTATCTACATTTCTTCGAATTGGGTAAACTTCCTTGAAAGCTTGGCTATATGCATAACTTTTTTGATAATTGAGAATATTTCAGAGTGCTATCGTAATAATTGTTGACGGCTATTTGTTTCATTATGTTCAGTTCCTCATTGAAAATTGCATCTGACAAGAAAACATTTATCAGTCTGTGGATCATACTGTTGAGTACTACTATGGGTGTTGATATGGGTGGGTGATATGAATGATTATAATAGCTGTATATGCTGGTTCACGATAAATTAAAGAATCATGTTCATTGTTAAATTTCGTTACTGGCAAGTCCACAAAATGCATAGAGTCGTCCTTTTCCATCTCCATGGCGAATGTGATGGAATAGTGGAGATAACTGATGAAATTCAAAAACTCAGTCAATTGTCTGTTCGTTCCTGTGAAACACACCAGGATATCATCTACATATACATACCAATACACAAAACTACATACCAGTAGGTTACTGTGTATTTTTTGCCCGAAATCATCCATGAAAATTTCTGCCAGAATGGGACTGAGTGGGTTTCCCATTATGAGACCTTTGCAGTAAAAAATTTCATCGAATTAGAAATAGTTCTGTGACAAACAAACTGAAAACAAATTTTTTATTTCCTGTTTCACCACAGAATTGATAGACCTTTCATACAATAGATAATCTTCAATAGTAATCTTTTCATTAGGAGGAATACTGGGAAACAGATTCGTTACATCGAATGAAATAAATTTGGCATTAATCGGGAGTGTGATATCTTGAATTTCATTGATCAAATGGTATGAATTCTTCAAACTGAATTTCGATTTGAAATTGTTGTGATTTTGAATAATTGCCCCTTCAGTTATATGAATTTAATCATGAATTCGAGCCCCTCAAATTGCAGAAAAAAGATGCAAAACTCAACCTGTTGGAGAGTATGGAAATAAACAAATTTAAAAACTCCCAATATCTTGTGAACGATCAAACTGAACTGAATAACTCGCTATTATTAAGTCTGTTCATTTCCAGGGTAGAAAGTTTGCTATAGCTATTTTTAGAAATTCAATTTATTCATATAGATGATTAAAGAATTTATACCTGACCTTTATAGGTAGATTCATTCATTTGAATGTAGGCAAACAAGTAGGTAATATTATTGTTACAGTATAGAATAATTGTCAGTTGAAAGTACCATATTATTAACGCTTGAGAAAGCTATTGCGTTTTGCGGTTTTTGTAAAACCCTTTGTAGTGAAAATAATACAATAAACTGTAATGATGAGTCAAACGTTCAGGTGGTACTATCGAATGACATACAAAAATACCATATTTTCCCGTTTTCAAAAGAGTTGAATATTTTGTTTTCATGCCTCAACAAGAACACTTTTTTGAATTTAATGAAATCTCAGACAGAAAATATTGAAATGAAATTTATTTCGATTACAACGTTTCCTTCTCTATTCAATAATTTGCATTAAAAACTGTATCAGTACTCACCAGATTTATAGTAACGATAAGATCATGTTGGTGATGCTTCCCCTTTTTGGTTTTCTTAGTTGTTTTAGTAACACATACAGCAGCAACTTTAGCCGGGGCCTGCTTGATGGGTTGTCCCTTCTGTGGCACCACCGGCTTTTGTCCGGGTTTGCACGGAGTTTTGGGCCCGGAGTTTTTGGGACCGTGTGTTGGTGTCCTCTGACCGGATTGCTTCTGCGCAATGTGTCCACTTCCGTCAGCTGGTTTGTTCCGGGCCTGAAAATAGGAATTCCAACTGAAATTTGAAAACTAAATCGAAATGATGAGGTTGATATTGTTGAAATCATATTATATTTGTTTCGTGAAAAAAAATAGATTGAAAACTGAATGCAGAATGGAACACTATATTTTGAAAAAAAATGTTGAAGTGACGATTACAACAATCATGATAATGAGGAATGTACAATTTCGTTATCGAAAAAACAAAATTATTTGATCCGTGTAGAACATTGAGGTAACTATCAAATACAAATTTCATTTCTATAATTATTTCTATGGAAAAATTGATATTGACCGTAAAAAATTGGGACAATGGTTCTACTTGGAAAGCTTTTATCGGAAACGCTGCCTTATGCCTTCCAGATATAGCAACGTAATTCAGTACAAATCATTCTCCTTTTATAGGTCTACAAAAAAGTCTGCAATGGCATATGTATATCTTTTTGGGACAGCTCCACTATACCTATTTTAATGTTTCGAATAATAGTAATATATTATGTGGTAACTGAGAAGCTATTAAATTGTATTTTCCATCATACAGTTTAAATTAATATTAAAGAAGTTATCACAAAATCGAAACCATCACACGAGAGAATAAATTCAGAAACCTGACAAACCGATGCGATTTGCATGATGGAGAATGAAATTGCGTTGGTTTCAATTACGTCAATCATTTCGGAATTGAAATTGATAGTGTATAACATATTTCAGTTCGAGAGAATTTTGCATTGCTTTCTCGACCCCTCTCATCTGATATCCGTATCATCGAAGTACACGGAAGTAGGTACATAGTCCATTATCTTTAGGAGTTCTACATACTGAATTTGGAATTACATCATTTTATTTTTCGTGGCTTCACCAGAAAACCTTCCAGAAATGACTAGTTCGCCTACTTGGAGGTTCTACTATTCTGAATTAAGGTGACGTCATATTATTTTTCTCTGGAAGTGGTTGACAATGTTTCATGGTGAATTTGACTAGTTCGGACTTTGTTTATTATCTAATATGATTCGAAATCTATGAAAGAACAATTAAAATTAGAATGAATAGCTGAAATCCCAAACTACAGCAAGCGCCAAACTCATTTTCAATTTAGTCCCCACTACAGCTCTTGCAAGACATACAAATGCTCTGTACAGAGGCGTATCATTACTTGTCCTACCATGGTGATAGCGTTTACCATTATCTGAATGATTTGTGATGTTTCTGAAGAAATGTCATCACCTAACAAAAAAACCAGTCACCATGGGTGTATCATTTTATACCAATTTAATGAAATAAATAAAATATGAGATTACAAAGAAGTCATGTTCCATTTGCTACCCTGATTAAAACTAATTATAGATATGACAGTGACCGGCAAAGGGCTTATCGTGAGCCAATAGTGACTTAGTTGGAAGAGTCTGTGATAATTATAGATATAAAAAAGTTACCCCAATAATAAAAAAAATAATTGAAGTTATTATCAAAGACAGAATAACAAGCTTTTTGGAAAAAGGAAAACATCTCGATGACCACCAATATGGATTTCGATCGCTGCGATCAACTTCACAAGCTGTTACTGAGATAGCTCATTCAATAGCAAAAAATCTAGACGTAGGAGTACATACAAGTGCAATCCTATGAGACTTGTCGAAAGCCTTCGGCAGTGTTTCACATGGCATCCCATTAGAAAAGTTACATAAATATGGAATACGTGGACCAGCTCTTCGATTCATTGAAACATTCCTTACGGACAGACAACAAATGCATATCCTACAATAATGTGACCTCTAGGACCATACAAATCAAATATGGTGTGCCTCAGGGTTCAGTCCTGGGGCCATTGTTGTTTATAATCTACATGAATGATCTGCCAATCTTCTTAGACATCGCAGATGTATTTATGTACGCAGACAACTCAACTTTTTTGATCAGAAGCAAGAATTTATAAGAGGTCGATAGAATATTAAGTTAGACACTGTCACGAGGTGAAGTTTATTTCAACGCAAATATTTTATCTTGGAATGAAAACAAAACTTGAGAAATTCATTTCTCAAAAAATGCAGCAAATGATTCATCAATCAAAATACTAGGATTTCACATAGATTCCAACCTGAACTGGAAAAAACACAATCAAGAATTACAAAAAAAGTTGCCCAGAAGTCAATTTTTATTTAGAAATCTCAGAGAAATAGTATCAATTGAAGTGCTGAAAACTATATATTATGGTGTGGTTCACTGCCACTTGACGTATTGGATTCTATTATGGGGCACAAGCTCAGCGTGCCAACAGTTACTAATACTATGGCTAAGGCTGGACTAAGGGAACATGTCAAACCATTGTTCATCAAAATACAAATTTTAATACCTCCATGTGTATATATCACAGAAGCCATCTTATGGATACACCAAAACAAAAATGTGAACACTACGGGGAGTGAAATTCATAAGTACAATACCCGCAATAAAGAATTGTATAGACTACCTCGAGTGAATTACACTAAAACAATGAAGCAGACTGACTATCTACCAATTAAACTTTATAACCTTATACCGGTGGATTGGAAGATATTCACTACAAAAAAGTTAAACACTACGTAAACCAATCACTTCTTGTAAATCCACTTTATAATATTGAATATGTTTTTTCCCATATATGGACTTAATATTTAGTACTGTCTATTCAACGTACCACCTTACATAAAGCCTAGTTTCTAGGATTATCTCATTTTTACAGCTTTACAAATATTATTTACATAGCTTTACAAATTTTATATACATTTTTATATCTATCCCTCTGTCTTGTTGTACCTACACAATTATGTTGTGAATTTATCACATGAACATTTTTTGTAATTTTTAAAGGTCAATAAATATCTTATCTTATCTTTCATTATAATCGAGCTGTTCTGCATAGAATTGTTGGATATGTCTTGGAGCTCCCGCTCTAAGGTAATATCGTTTCTATTATTTTTTTCCCAAGAGCTTATAGGTATGTTATTTTCCGCAGCTATATTTATATCATTGAGATCGATTACTTTTTTAGTGTTTTTGAGGGATGATTTACTAGGAGCAGTTTTATCCACGACATCCACGGAGAAGGAAGGAGATTGTAGTTTATTTTTGTTATTTTTATTCATAGTTGTTTTTTGTCTCTTTCCCCGAATTTTTTCACGATGGTTCCTTAATATTTCTCTATTAGTAGGGTTTGGAATGTTAACAAGTTTATATTCGTTAGTAGTCTTGATCTTTTCTTCTCTCTCTAGTACCCTAATCATTTCAACCATATTTTCATTTACCCTCTTTAGTTTATTTATCTCCTCTATTACTCTATTTAGGGATTCCGTTTTTTCTGTAATTTCATCCCTAGTTATTTTTACAGATTCCTTCATCTTGGTGATATCTTCTTTCAGTTTTCTATTGGTTTCTTCCAACATGATCTTTTCGGATTCTAAATTTTTTTATAGTAATCTCTTGTCTATCTAGCTTTTCTATGAAAGATGCTTCAGCTTCTATTACGGATTCTTCAAAATTTTTAGAACATCTTTTTAGTCTGTTAATGAACTTATCCTTATCTTCAACTTTTTTATTCTTATCTTGAATTTCTTTTTGTAGACTTATATCTGATTTTTCATTTCCTCATCTATTTCCGTCTGGTTTTGACACACTGATGAGCAATAGATCATGTTTCCTCCTATTCTAATAATATTTTTAAACTCTCTTTCCATGCAAGCTGGGTGGAATATGTTAAAGCAGTTCACACAGTAATAGTTCCTGAATTCCTTTTTGCAACATCTGAATTTTAAATCCATTTTATTTTTATTATCATTTTTATTTACAGCTCCCAGATTTGTGTTGTATTTGAAGTATAGTTTATTAGCCTTAATTGTAATTGAATAAGAATTTAGTGTCTCTGGTGGTCGTCGCAGTAGCCACTACCAATTTACAATTTACAGTTTTTTGTCCATTAACATTGTTTTTACCATTTATGTTTTGGACCACTGGAGTTTTTTTTGCACTGGGTTTAATTCAATTACAAGTCATAACTTTTGCACAGACATTGAAAATGTGCAACCGCATTTGTAGACATGGAGTTTACATTTTTCTTTACACAATGATGTAAATTTCAAGCCCTGGTTCGCACTTTAACCACTGAAAAACAGGACTTATTTAAGGAGTGATGCACACACGTAGGACGACGAAATATAGCTTGTACATTTAATGAGTTAGCGAAATTTTCTTTTCTTCCCATGAAACCAAAATTTCTTAAAAACTGCATCAGATAAATTTTTATCGATCATTCTATATCGGTAAACAGATTTGATGAATTCAAGGTCTTGATTTGGTGCAGCTGCTGCTACAGGTGGAGAGTACCAAAATTAAATGTATACGAATACAATAAATAATGAAATGTCATAAAGCCTTTTTTTATTTTTGGGAAAGAAAGTTTTTGGCCTTCTACTCCTCCATCTTGATACAAAAAATGTGGGAATCTTCCAAAAAAAGGAAGGAAGCAATCAATTTCAAAAATTGATGCTATGCAAAGATGTGTAGATCATGCAAAGAAGTAACTTTCAGACACAAACTGGAAGAAAAAGCCCTTTTGAAACAGTTATTTTCGTATAAACATTAACTTTGAATTACACGAAAGAAAAATACTTTCAAAACAAATACTTTTATATGAATGCTGAATTATACAAAAACATTTTTCTCTATTCTGTTTGTATTCCAAACATTTGTATTGAGATCGAATCAGATATCATTTACAGCATTCTTACATAATATAATTAATGAAAGAAGTGAAATTTCACTTACATGGAACACTGTCATCCTCACCACTAGACATGTGTATCGGAAGTGTATAAGCATAGACCATTTGCAAACAAAGAACAATTAGAGAGAATACCATTCGGGAGTGTTCTATAGAAATTTGTATAAAACGGGAGAGACGGCATACTGAATGATGAATTCGGGTTCTTTATTGAGATAATTCAATGAATGTTGTTTTGTCGTGAATTTGGTCATATTTATTTTGGTTTAATGTTATTTACACATCTAATGATGAAAATAAAGAATATAAGATATATGAAACTAACTCGAGAAGCGTTATTATTTGCTCAACAACTTCATCTAACAGTTTCCGTCCAACAGTTTCACTGTTGGGTGTGAACTGCATCAAAATATTTCAAACTCATCTGCAGCTAATGGGATACAAATCTGCTAAAAAAAGGGATAGGAGTGTAATAAGAATGAAGAGAAATATGTTTATTCGATTACTGACATATTAACGTCCTTATATTGAAAATCTGAATCAGTTTGACTATGAAATGAAGAAACTAGATGAACTTTGCAACAATAAAGACGAATTTCTGGAGGTGTATTTATTTCATTTTCTGGTAACAGGCCAATGCGGGTATTTTCTGGGCAAGATATGACATTAAAGTCTCATATTCATTAAAATTATGAAATTTGAATCATGTTTCGTTCGAATCGTTAGAGCGAAAGATTCGAATAATAAAAAAAATTGGATTTGAGAATTTTCAAAAAAAACTTGAACCGAAAATACAATAAAACAAAGAAAACAAACAAGATGAAAAAAACCACAGAGTAAAAAGAAATGAAAAAAGGATACAAAAATTTAAATAAACAAAAATAAGCAATTAAAAAAGATTTCAAACTAAGTTACTTCGCGACGTTTCAATTGTTGGTATCCACAATCGTCTTCGGGTGAATACTGGACTATTCCTCCGAGAGATGACTAGGACTTTCGAGCGCTATCACCTTTTCCCCCCTTCCCTATCTCCGCTTCACTGATTTAGCGGGAGTTGACCGGTTTCCCGCATGATAACAGGTTTCCATACTTTTCAGTTTTTATTCTTCAATATGTTGCGTATCTCTACATTGGCTTGGCTGAATGCTTCGTTGGACAACATATATGTAGCTTCTTCGAACTTGCTGTCAAACCAGTTTACCTCTCTGTGGATGATCTTAACTTGAGACTAGTTGATGCAATGTTGATGAATCCAAACATGCTCTGCTATTCCCGATTTGCTCGTTTCTCATTGCTGTATGTTTTCTTTTGTGCTCGACAATGCGTACTTTCAATGGCTCTTAGTTTTACCTATATAGGATTTGCCACACTCACAGAGTTTCTGGTAAATGCAGTTCCTGGAATCGCAGTCTGCGTTTGGTGGCCTTGGAGAGGCAACAGCTTGTTGATGGAAAAAATAGACTTCAGATATTTCACATTCATCTCGGTTATTAGAAGAGCGGCATATTCTTGAAGAATTATTCTTGACTTTTACAATTGGAAATATTTTCATTTAGGTTTTATGTCTGATGATTCTTTGATCAAAATATGTGTGTACACTTTTTCCGTTTATAAAAATTTGTTGAAAAAATTCTCATTTTTTTCAGATATCAGTACGAAGTGGATCGAATCAAGGAGGCTGTGAGACAAAAGAATTTGGCCCGCAGGGGACCAGCGGCTACTATTGCCAAACCTATCAGAGCAGGACAACATCATACTGTCAGTATTGCTGGTAATCCTGTCATTAGAAGTGGTATCAACAGTGCTAGTAGACCTGCAGATGATGGTCAGAAACGTAGGTCTGTTATTGTTGGGGATAAAGGTAATAAAAATCGTATATAATTCAATTGCTTTATATTCAAATCTAAAATGTGCTGTATGAATGCTAATTCAAATGTGTATAGAGCTGTCATTTTCTTACCTTGAAATGATTTGCCTGTCGACTCATTTAGTACTATCAACACATATACTAGTTCGATTTATAATAGATGAAACAAAACTTTAAATATTGAAAAGTATACTAGTAGGAAGGCGATTTTATCAGGTTTTTAATGGTACTTTAAAAATTATAAATTGTAAAGTTATATTTGCATTACAGAGAGTTGAACGATTTAGTGTTGTTTTTTGGAGTATAAACTAATTTTACAAAAAGGAACAAAAACGGTAGATAATCTCTGTACTAGTGGTATGTTCCTTTCCCATCAATTTAGGAATTTAATATAAATAATGAAGACAGTATGGATGAATCATGGAAGATAAATATACAATGTGTAATGACATTATACATGAAAGGTATACAAAACTATCCACAACTCAAATGAGAGCCTTTCATTTGAAAAGAAAGGCTGGTACTGTACTTTTGTCCAGAATGTAAAATAAATTTCAAACAAATACTGATGCTAATGAATAATATGAGAAAAGAAAAATAAGCTCAGACAAATAATAGAATAGTTGACCTCACATAACCAGTCTTCAACATTAAGCAATGCAGAAGAAATAATTGCTGAAATGGCTGGAGTCCAATATATAATGTTAACGAATCGAACAAAAAAAGAAAAAGAAATAAAATGTTTCCGCCTGGGAAAAGTGGCATCATATAAAAATAGGCCAATCACAGTAAATCTACAATTTTGAGATGTAACATTGAAAATTTAAAAAAACATATCGCTCATCAGAATACCTAGCATTCGAATTTCAGCATATCAGACCTATGGACAAAGGAACTACTTGCGAAAAATAAAATTAAACAATCGCAAGTGAAGACAATTTTAAAACCATAAAATATATTAATAATAAGCCTACAAGCGTAAATGAGGACAAATTTGAGAGAAGAAAAAACATTTTGACTATCCTGATATAGAATTCCATACAGATATTATATATTCAAATGGTCTTTTGAAACAAGGATGAATTTGAAGAAAGAGTTCTCTGGTACAATCCCAAAATGATTCCACTGTCAGAAACCAGCATAACTGTAGATATTGAGGATGCCGAATTGGAAATAGAGAAATACTCTACTCCACTATTCGCTGTGATTCAGATCTAGTATTTTTTTCGTTGGAAATTTGTATCTTCTCTTTGAACTTTATTGAGGTGATTATCAAGAAATAATTAAATCATGTTCTGAAATATCTTCCTTGGTTTTGAAGTTTTCAGTAGAATTAAAGAAAGATACAAAGCATATATAAGCTTTGTGGAATCTAATGACAGTGAAAAAGGATTCGCAAAAATGCACTCTACGTTGAAAGTCTTCTATTCTGAGAGCTTGAATTCTGGTAAATTTATACGGATACAGTTTGTGATTTTTCAAGCATGTAATACACCCAAATCTTTTTCTGCACTGTGAATGAAAACTCCTGGATATGCATAAAAATATGCCAAAACGTTAACAGTATTGTCCTCATTTAAAGTAACAGGTTTTGGTAATGTTGAAGGTGCTTTTAACTTTGAGCCATAGTTAAGGAAATTATTTTGTAACCTTTAAACATTTTCTTGAAGTTCTGACAATTATTTGATCACATTGCACATGGTGTAATAAATAATTTCATAAGAACTTTGTTAGAATAATCGATATTTGCATTTTTTGAAACACCGTCGATAACTAATCATAAATTACCTATAAAAGTAATCCAACCTAACCTATAAGCTTGATAATTCAACTGCTACCTAAAACCAAAATCTTAAAAAAAAGTTTCCAGAAGAAGTGACATTATTATGATTTTTCATCTTTCAATTTATCGAGTAATATACAAGGGGTTTCATTTAAAAAAAAAACTTTTGACCACTTTTATGCATAATGCAAATAATAGTAATTTTAGCACGCCCTGTAAGATATGGAGTCGATTTCTTGGTGTTAATTAAATACTTAGAGTTTGTCCAAACTCTCATCAAAATATTAATTTTTCATGAATTGAGAGTACTGATATACTTAAGTTCAATTAGGACTTTGTTTTGGACCCTATTTAGCACAAATAATAACTCGAAATGTAATTGAATAGCACAAATAATTTTTTATCTCGAAAATCGATAGAGATAGGTATAGGACATTATTAACAAAAAAGTATTATAATAAAAGAGCGAATCTAAAAATGTATTAACATACATAGTGTTCTATTTAAAAAAAATTAAGTTGCTAGGACTTTTTCATGGATGTGGCAACGCCGCACCGCTGACAATATTTTAGATCGACAGAACAGAAGAAAATGTAAGATGTGAAATTTTCCGAAAAATCTTGCAATGCATTTACGTCTAACCTACCATCGAGTTCGAGCCACGCTGTATCCCCTTGAAAATATTTAGAGCTATTACATTTAGTGAGTTAAGAGAAATTATAAATTATTTGGATTACAAATACTGTGTTCATAAATTACTGAATTGTAAAATACTCAAACAAGTATATGAAACACCTGGTCATGCTATACTTAATTTTATTAACAGATCTTTACTAACAGAAAATATTCTTCAGAGACTGGAAATCAGTACTGTGATTCCAATCTGATAAGTGAATAATACTATAAAATCCAATGAATGTAGACTTATTAATAGCTATCAATATGTAAACGGAACGAATATCCTTGACGCCAGCCCTTACCGACCCCCACCCTTTCAACTGAAAACTCCCTGCCTGAGGAAAGAGGGGTTCAAGGGACAGTGTGAATGACGAATCGCTGATGATAATGATTTATTATTTTTTGCCCAGGTTTTCAACCTCGGCTCACATTAAATATTTCATTGAGATTAGTGTGTCTATGTTCACCCACATATTAATACATTAAAGACTACCATCAGTTCTTTATACTAACGAATTAGATAAAAATGGATATTTTGTTGCTGTGTTTTTTAATCTCAAAAGAGGATTCGAGACAATAAACAAAAATATTCTTTTTGAAAAACTTGAGAGAAATGGCATACATAGTCAGGCTTATAATTAATTTCATGTCATGATTATTTAGAGTCAATAGCATATTTTCAGATGAAATAACTAATGATAAGGGTATTCCTCAAGGTAGTGTCCAGGGTCCACTGCTTTTCATATTGTATTTAAATGATAATAATTTATATGTGGATTTATAACTTTATTCACAGATGACAGGATGACACATTACTAGCATGTAGCGATACAGATTTAGATGGAGCCATTCATGAAATGAATTCCATCTTGGTCAGTGTTGAGAGGAATCAGGAAGTTTATAAATTAAAATAAAATAAAACCAAAGCCATGATAATTACAAACAAATCCAAATAGGCCATAATTATATCAAACAATTTAAATATAGATAACCAAAAAACTTAGGAACTCAGATAACCAAATACTTAGGCAATGAACTTGATAATTCAGTATCATTTAGTAACCACTTTGAATATATTCATAAAAAGATAGATTTTTCAAGAATTGCTGAGAACTTATCAACTGTTACTAAAATAATGGTATACAAATGAATTATTCTATCACATTTTGATTACTGTGCTTCAAAATTCGACTCAACAAATTCAGTTTCAGTTGCAAAATGGTGAAGTGGGAAATATTCCAAAATGTAATAAAATATTTACCAATGAATACAATGTTATCAACTATACAGTGGCTGACGGTATCGCTGACTGTATCTAGTACTGTATTTATAAAATAATAAATGACTGGTTTCCTCCTTATTTTAAATAAATGGTCACCTATAACTATAATATTCATGAATATTTCACTCATAATGATAATAATTTCCATATTGTCAGAAAACATTTGATTTTTCAAAGGCTTTGTTGTGTACAATGACTTACCAACTGACATGAAAAACAGCTTTTCACTAAATGAAAAGAAAATTATTGAAATATTTATAAGAACCATAATATGGGTACCTTAAATCCTGAGTATAATGTAGGTTTGTAATTCATATTTGTAATGCTTAATTAGTTATTCCCTATAAAATACAATTTGTTTAATCTTATTTTATCTATTTATATTTAGCACTACTCATTATAAATATTTTGATTATTGTATATTTTGATTATTATATATTAGGCTGACCTATTTCTGAATATAGACTTTTTCTTCTGCGTTTCACACTTCCTTAGTTGGATTGAAGAAGTGTGAGGACTGAAGACTCAGTTCGACTGAGGAAACTACTATGTAGTGAAACACGTATTGGAAATAAAGTATGTATTGTGAAGATTTGTGATCATTATCTGGTCAGTGTATTAAAAAAAGTAAAATACCTACCATAGGTAGGTGAAATGTACGGCTGAAATCACAAAATATTCCAAATGACACTCGTCTGTTTCATATAATTGATTATATGTTTTTGCTGCTGTACTTGAAGAGATGATAAAAATGACTTTTTCATCTCCTGATGATGCTATCTTGTTTAGCGAAACGCTTGTCTAGAGACATGGAAGGAAGAAATGTTTTCTTTAGATTCAATTGAATCAAAAAAAGACCTGACAGAATAATCATGCCAAAAATAAAGTATTGAACCATTGACCGAAAATTCATCGACCATAAAAATGCTTCTTTGTTTTTCAGATTGAACTGCCAACCACCATATACCAGGTGCTTGAGTTAATGTAGTGAGCAAATTTGTAAAACCTAAATACCAAAAATATTGCCGTTACATCTATATGAAGGGGATTAGCTGTAGAAAACCTTTTGAAACATTTTCTTACAGCTTGACTCATATATGTGCTTACAGCTTAGTTATTCATAGATTAAGGTGCACTAAAGAAATATATGAAATTCAGTAAAAAATCATATTGAGTCCTACAGAAATTTTATTTAGCTGGATATTGAATAATAATAATTTGTTCCACTTAATTGACGGCTGTTGCACTAACTAATTTGCTTCTATTATTTGAACTATTTAAGTATGTTGTGAGAATAGTGTTGTTTATTTATTTATTTTTTCAAATGGTACTAAATTCTCTAGAAGTATTCAATTCTATTCTTATAAACAAATTCCTATGATAAATATTTAATCCTGTAGTTTGTACAGTTTTTTTAACTTAATGCAATTTCTCATTAATATTTACAAGATGTTTTATACTTTTTTCTTAAAACTGAATGATTCATTAAATATTTAATTTATTTTTTTATGGTGACTTTTATATTTATTTAGAGATGGAGTGCTGACTTGTTTGAAGCAAGTCCAGAGTTACTCCTAAAATCGAAAAAAATGTTCGATGTGATTTTTGCAATTTTTTTGTGGTGCAAGATTTCCAAATTTATTGCTGATATAAATACATTTTATTTATGAAAATAATTGTTTTGTCAGGGTGTTCTGAAATCAAAACTAGTAAGATCTTGAACTGACTATTGAAAAACAAGATCTATTTTAATATTTCTAAAAGCAAAATGAGCATTAAATGAACAAGTGACTTTATTCCTAGTCTCTGATGAGAATAGTAATGAAATCCTATTCATAATCCAGTACATGAATGAAACAAATGTTCAGTTATTTTGTTAAGTATCCACTCTGATATCTGGTTTCATATCAAAATTATAATGTTTCTCTTGAATTTTTTAAATGTCTTTTCATGCAGTGTTGTATTGCTTTTTTAAAAAGAAAATATCAACTGTTTTGTGATTGTTCATACTATATTATTCACTGCTGCCATTTAGTTATTTTATTGAAAATGGATTTGTTACAGTGCATTCCAATATTCAAATTGATATTTTTCAAACCACAAAAGCTATGGATCACACTCAAATATCTCCCTGCAATTTTTTTAAGTTTAGTATGTATATACAGAAATGAGCAATCAATTCATCGAACATAATGCCATTTCAACATAAAAATATGAAAGTTGCATGAAGAAAACCTCTTTCAATACAATTTCTGTTGAGAACTGTTTTTGAAAAATTTGAAACTCTTGCACGAATAACTATTTCAGTTATTGTGATGTAACTTTTACTTGGTTGTAAGATTTAGTTAGCAATTTTTAAAACTCATAGGGGTTTTGTTAATTTTCATTCAGTTTTTCAATGGTGAATTTGGTAAACAATATTTTGAAAAATATTTTTTATTGAATATTGAAAATTGGAGTGGCACAAGTGAAATTTTGATTTCAGTTAAATGCTGGTGAAAAGTTTTTTTTCTGAATATCAGACTAATGTGTTTTATTCCATTTCGACGTTTTTATCATCGTTTGTATCTTAGAATTTTGCAGGTGTCACTTGCATTATCAGCTACTCTGTATTTGAAGAGATCCACTTCTTGATTTGTTTTCTCGCAGATTTTGTCTAGTTCTCTAGTTGTAACAGTTACATAATTCATAGTGGATGCTTGAGTCATGATGCAGTTTATTTATTTAATTGAAATTTATTCTAATAAACTGATTAAAACCTTACTGCCTGTATTTTTTATGTTACCATTTAATTTATCTGTTTGAATGTGATTGACAATGTTACATTTTCAATGTTCTAGGTTCAGATTTCCATTACCATTTATTCATGGGTAACTCCCAATTAGTATATAAGATTATACAAATATCAGATCGTTAACACCAATTTAATTCTAATTTACTTAGGAAATGTGAGTTGAGATGAAGTACAAATAGTTAATTTTATTACATGGTGTATACATTAACGTTGATTTAAGTCAGAGAGAAAAAAAAAGAAATATTTGTGGTACATATATTAAATATTACTAGAGTTTTTCCCAACATCAAATCATTATTTTTACACCTCGACACGTGTTTCGATCACCAAGTGATCATCTTCAAGAGGAAGATAAATACAGGAGGAAGATAAAAGAAAGGAAGATAAAATTTATCTTCCTCTTGAAGATGATCACTTGGTGATCGAAACACGTGTCGAAGTGTAAAAATAACGATTTGGTGTTGGGAAAAAACTCCAGTAATATTCATTACCACACCAAAGGTTCCAAACAGTATATCACAAGTACATATATTAGTTTTTATCAACTTCTGAAAGTGTTTGTCCTCGGAAATATGAAAAAGATTGAATTCACTCTTCTTCTCATTCATGACTATTTTTGATGAAAGTAAATGATTTCCATAGTTACACCTGTGGTAATCTTTTACCAAAGTTATTTCATGTTTCTCTAGAGGAAATATTATTTTGAGAAAGTTAAACTTGAAGGAAATACATTTTATAAGTTCGTTTATGACTAATTTGAGAACGTTGTATGTTGGTGACCAAACACAACTACAATACTCCATATTGCTTAAGATTTGTTCATACTGGAGGCGAAAATCTACTGAGATCTCATATCGATTTAATGTGTTCTAATGATTTGCCTGCTATAGCATTTACAGTGGTGTAATGAGTAAGTGATCGACACATTAACATCCATGTTATTGGCTATACATCATTCTGTTAAAGATGCAGTGTCTTGTATAGTTTCACAGTCTACTTTGAATTCAATGGTTCCGATTATTTTCAAGTGATTTTATATTGAAATTATTTTGTGTTTTTGATATCATTCGCAAAAATATTGGATAGGAATGTTGTTACATGGATTCCTTGCGTTAGCCCTGACCTAACAGATTCCGTGGGGTTTAATTTGTTTGAATTTTATGACCTGTGTCTGTCACATGTATTATTTGTGAATCAATCCAATAAGTGCCCATAGAAACCAATCGCCTTCAATTTTGAAGAGGAAATTCTGTGGTTAATTGCATCAGATGCTTTGTAAAAATCTGTATATATTACACCTACTTGCTGTTCATTCTCCAAAGCATTTGAGACGTACCAAGGGTATGTGGAAATCCATGTTGTTCATCAAATATAACCTCATATCATATCAATATAACGACTCATATAGCCAGAAAAGAGCGAGACTCCATAGGATGAGAAGTAGGTAGACTGAAACTTTAGTATCAAAACATATTGACTAGACTCATAACATGTGAAAATGGTATTCCCAAAATTAATCCATTACTCCCCCTTCTTACGGGCGATATAAATGAAACCACTTTGTCAAATAATTATCGTCATTGATTTTGAATTATAAAACTAGTAGGAGAAGTAGAGTCAAATGCCTTTTATCCCAAAAACTAATCTTGTTTAAAAATGTTTCCTTTTCAATTCAAACGTAATTCCTATTGCTGCTGGGATTAAATCAATTTACCATGTGAATGTTTTATGAACTGTTAACGTGACCAGAACTGGCCCTTTTGGTGACACAAACTTGTAATCTTCTGCGAGAAATACCTGTTTATGTGTTTCAAAGTTTGAAAAGTTCTAAATTGATCCTCTTTCATATATTACGTTTGGTATCGTTCATGATATCTGTTTCTATTTCATAACGAATGATTTGCAGTACAGTCTGATTAGGCCAAAGAGATTTTTGTATAATTCAATGTTCATATGAAACTAGTTTTTTTCAAACGAACATTTAATTTTTGAATTGAAGGGGTTATATTTTTAGGAGTGATTCATGTTTGGGAAAGAAAGTTTTTGGCTTTCTACTATTTCATCTTTTCGTTTTTGTTATTCAATGTTCATGTGAAAGTTTGACTTTCCCCTAGATATCTGTAACAGTATTGGCAGAAACTGTAAGAGTTTATTTTTAAGTTAATTTCTTTCTTCCTCTCTTCGTAAGTTTCACACATTTTTTTAAATTGAAGATGGAGAAGTTGAATGCAAAAAAGTGTTTTTCCAAAAACTTCCTAATATAAAACACATATGGGTTTTCTATTAATTGGTACACTTGAAAATAATAACTGTTGGTTACCATGTAAGGGCTATTTCATCTTTTCTGTAGGTTGGAACAAATCTGCTTTTCTGTTGGCAAAGGTCGCGCCATTTACATCATTTCTCACTATGACAACGGACTCAGTGGTACCTCTCAAACACATGTCAGGGTACTTTGAATTTTAAAGTATTCCAGTTGACTTGTGAAAATGTTCTTGTTCTCTTGTTCTCACCAATTAGTGCACAACTGTTATGTCTGTGCTCTTCCAGTTGTCATACAGTGTAGGTATTATGTAGGTCTAGAGAATCCTACTGAGCTCAATAACTCTTAATAACTACTACACTAAGCTTGAAGACTGACTCCTCATCTCGTCTGTGATCCAGTCCTTCAGCATGAAATCTTACAGTTGTGGTAAGTATTGGTTATTGAATTTTTTCTTGCGTTAATGTAAGTTTATTGGAATTGAAATCTTTTGGACTCAGCTCGATACTGGAACTCGAACAGCAATAATGAACTATTTGGAGGGACAAGCATTCATCAAATTCCACGGACTTAATTTCACGAATTGATATTGACGTCCATCCAAGAGCACTGTTAGTAACAGATTCAGCTACGGATTTTTCTACATTGCAATCACTGAAAGAAATGTTGAAAACCTTATCTGAACTTTAAAAGAAATTGTCCCCTTTCAAGGTATTACCTCGACCATGAATCTTTCCTGCACCATTGGTGCAGGAAATATTAATTTTTTTATTCTCAAATGTAATTAATAAATAAAATAATTGACTGAAAATCTGTATGAGATGTAACAGGGATATTCAATATTAATTATATTGATCAGATAAGAATTCTAAAAATTGATCTATAAAATAATATACTTTCAGTTTAATTACAGCAACAATATATGCTTGATTCCCAATATAACTATAACAATAACAATAACTAACAAATGTTTACAGGTTTACTTGTTTTCATTCAATCAATCGTTATTGCTTAGCAAATTGTGTCTAAAGTAGAATGTTATTGTGATGATGATTATCATGAAAGTGAAAAAATAGTGATTTTATTGTATTGTAACAGATTAAAGAATTAACTGTCAAACAAATTTATTTCCAACAATATTTCACTAATCACAAACTAATTTATTTACAACACTCAGCAACTAACGATTAACTTATTTCCACTTTTTGAATTCCTTGTTTAACCGCTCAATTCACTTTCTGAACTGCCCTCTTGCGCCGGGAAGCCGGCCTTATAGAATGTAACGGTTCTTTCTAGAAATCTAGGCGTTTCGGTACTCAACTAGAGATTTACCGGCGGTTGCCGACTGCATTCTTTCGCGGTGATGTCGTGTTTGTTCGCTGGCTGGCATATCGGTCAGTGGCGGCTTCAGATCCGTTACAATATAACGAAGGAATACAACATATTGATCTCCGGGGGTACCTATATCTTCTAACTTAGCATTCAAAATGTTTGTAGTATTGCGATTTTCTAAACGACAATATTGTTCAGTTCATTTACTAGAAATAGTTGACAACAACACAAATCCGCCAAAGAGCTACTTCATCGAAACCGTAGCTGTAACGATGCCTTTCAATAATATATGCACTGTTGACAATTTTGTCAAGGATTCGTGATTGTTGGATTGAACAGTTATTAGCAAGTGCCAATTTGCTATCTCAACAAACATTCATCATCAATTAAGTGAAATAAAAAAGCTCACGAAACTGAGCAGTTTTTCTTGATAAGTCATTGTTGTCAATAATTAGTTTTATTCATAGAGTTGCAATCGATTTTATTCAAGATACATGGTTTTTCTTGAAGAGAGCTAGTCAAAACATGTAAATTTAGGAGTACACTAATTCGAAATATGTATAACCTTAAAAATTTGAATCTTAGGAATGTGTAATGATCTATATATCATATGTTATTATTAATGTTACATTTTTACAGTCTTCATATAATTATGTAAAGATACAACATATATGAAAACTGACAATGGTTACTTTGAAGTTTTTCTCAATATATTTTGACGATTCTTTGATTGTATTTTGAATATATGAATATCACTCATATATCTTTCATTTGTCATATAACTATCATCAATGTATCATGTAAGAAGATTAAATGTAGTATATATAAAATATCATTCCTTTTAAGATAATTGAACTTAAGTATATTTTTGAGGAAGTATGATAATGTCAATTTGCTCATTCTTCTGTATCATTTATCTACAATACCCTGTATTTGTTCTACTTACTTACTAAACATATATATGAAATATAAATACAAAGACTACATTCTCATATCCACTTGTCAAGTTGGGCCCAGGAAACCAAAACACATTTTATTTATGAATTGTTTATTTCATTATTACATTGTGTTAGTATATATGTATATCATAAAAATGTATTCATTGTTCAATATATGTACAATAATTATTAGACAGTAAAAAGGTAAATCTAGTCGAGATCAGACGACACAACATGCATTGGAGTGTTTTCCTTACGATTTCTGCCAATGTTTGACATGGTAAAACCATTAGAAATCAATAAAAGGTACTAACACTAATCGAAACGGAATGACATGTATGCTGGATATCTCTAGGTAGGTAACTAATAACTAACATTGATATCACAATCACATATTTTTTCTTTACATAAATCTATGTTGGTCAAAATAGAAATTCACTTTCTGTTGTGCATATACAAAAAATTTTACTAAATATGGTTGTCTTTTACTACATTGACTTGCACCTATCCCCTGAGTGTGACAGAGTTTAATAGTTACTTGTTTATTATTCGGTCAACACAAATGCAGGTCAAATCTAATTTTTGTCGCATATACTCCACCTGAAAATTGTAAATCTCAACTTGAGATTTTTGTATAAGAATATCCGAGAGAATTTCAAAGCACATGCACTTGAGTGCGAGAAGTTTTGGGTAAAAAATTGTGCAAGTAACAATATTAATAGAATCGGTAACTTAGAAGAAATGGACAAGTCAAGGAGCTCCAAATGAGTAAAAATATATTATTATTTCATGGAAGAGTATCGAGGTTCACTTAATAACATTACTAGTCTCTGTAAAAAATATCGATAAAGGATTTGATAACCAGAAAGTACCAAGGATACTGACATTTGCAAAGTTGTGCATTGGGCAGGTTATGATGTGAAGCTGAAACAGAAACAATTTAAGGATGGAACCCTGGCTAACATATTTTCTCATCTTTGCATGGTGTAGATCAGAAGATGTCTGATGATGTAAACCACATTAATGATCGTTTTATATCCCCGAACACTCCGGATATTTATTCTGAATCCATCACTCGAGAAAATCCGTATAGAACTGCAATTCTGTTCCCATCTTGTCTTCCTTGCTTGTTTGAAAAGTTGAACAATTTGCGGATCATCCGTATCAATAACGGGGCACACATTTTAAGAATACCTAATGAAATACCGTTGAGAAAAAGCGATTTCATTTACATAAAATCATATTAGACAAAAACCCTTACCAGAAACAAGAAATATTTTTAGAAGAATCAGTAGTCAATCTTTGTGATGTTACAAAGATATATTTTTAACACAGTTTCCTTTTTTCTCCCTTCTTTTTTGCCTTGGAAAAACGGTTTATTTCCATGATTTGCAAATTTCTGTGACAAAATTTGATATATTGACAAAAGATTAAGAAAGGAATGAAAGACTGTATTCAGTTATATATTTCAAATAGTTAAAACAGAAAGAATAGAATAACAACGCATCTGGTGAACTTTCTTGTTACATAATTTTTACTGATTATTGTTCAAAATATAAAAAAATGTTTTTAACTAATTAATTCAACGATATACCGACAGGATGGAGTATATGAAATGACAATCTACTTTATCAAAACTTGGCTGTTGAGCAGCCGAATAGTCGTAACTAAAAATGAAATTTCATTTTCGTCAATGTTGTATAAGAATAGGAATGGTTTTTCACATAAAAATGTCAGCCATAACCATAATGCCTTCCTCATTGGCTCGATATAATCTCAATTTAAAATTAAACATAAATTAAATAAATAACTATACAAACACAGCAAATATACATCACATTTATTGAACAGTAATTGATGAAATATCAAAATAAATATCTGAAAAATTTAATTTTAAAAAATTATTCAGAATTGATTCTTATATATCTTATATGAAGGAAGATAAAGATTAATGTGATTGTCGCAACATATATCTCACTACGGAAATATATAAGATCTACTCATATAAATTCATATAGGTATACGAAAGAGATCCTTTAACGAGGCAGAATTCAATAATACTTTTTTGAAGTAAGGACATTTTATACTATTATAAAAGTTGAAAATTTTCATATTAGACTATTTTTACACATCTCCCATGTCATTCAGTCAAAGCTGATTGCGAAAATAATAACTAACCTGATTTAATGCACCTTGGCCAACTGTCGACAACTAAAAATCAAATATGCTGACTGAACCCCTAAAAAAATTTTGAATTAGAAAGCTACTTTTGTAACTCTCAAGTTTGAAAGTTTAATAAAGCATTAGTTGAAGTAGAGGAACACCTAAAGTGATGTATAATTTTTGGGACCACCTGTATATATCTCAGCCTAATCACAATCGAACGTACTGTGAATATTTCATTATTCAAACAAGCATATTTCTCAATTTACTAATAGGTGATTATTATTTTCGCAAACAACTTGATAATATTTTGACATACAGAATATAAAAAGGTGCAATATCGAATACATTGTGACCTACTTATGAATATACTTTTATTGCTTTTTCATTTAAAAAATGCCGTCTGAATGTTGATAAGTAAGTATGAAACAGAGTTCAGAAAAAATTCCTTCATAAGTATTAAAGCTCACATGGATTTAAAGGTAAAAAGTCTCACTACAAATATTGATAGGGTTTATTACAAAAATTGTAATTCCTCTTATGATAATTTAAGTTAAAGCTTGTGAAAGTTTCTTTAAGTCTAGTACTCCAAGGATTGTTCTCAATATATTTTCTTAAAGACACAAAAATCTTCCTGTCTAGTTAATACACATGAACAATATCGTACAGGATATTTGAATTGGATACTGTCATGACTAATATTACTAAGTTGGTGATTTCAACTGGTATACATTTCGCACAAGTAGCAATGAATGTTCATATTGGAGTGTCAAGTATGAGTGATTCATGTTTAAGAACGATTTAGCACCCTTAGATTGTCGGTCTTCGGTCTTACTATGATACCCAATTAGTTTTCGAAAAGAACTAGTTATACTATAGATAAAAAATTGAAAATTCGGTGTAAACAGAATTCAGAGTATTGAAATGATCGAACGATTGTGTTTTTATCCACTTACCGATTTGAAAAATTGTTTTTTCCTTTTTGGTAATTTATTTCATTTGTCCGACTTTCAAATAAAGAATTTATTGATCACTTTCAGTAGAATTCTTTTACCTTCTTCAGTTTAGTTTCTCAGTATTTGAGAATCTAATTTTTCTTCGATGAAAATTACTTTTCTAAGAGGTACTTGAATTGCGAAGTAGAGAGTAGTTGATTAATTTTGGATATTTACTTATTAGGCTTCAGATGTGACAAACCCCTCATTAACAGTTTTTCAGAGATTGAAAAATATTATTGAACGCAACTAATACATTTGGTTTTAAATAAAATTCAAGTGATAATGCATGCATAGAAATTGCATGCATACATTGCAAGTATTGAAAATGGACAAAAAACTTTAAGGTATAGAACTTTTTAGATGTGGACAGAGTGCCATAACAGTTTTCAGATTTTTATTAGGAATAAGTACCGTATCTAATTTAAAAAATGCCTCAAATATTGAAATTATAGAAAACATCAAATTTATAAATTATCGAATGAGTGAAAGTAATGAGAAACTGATGGATACAGTGAAATTTTATTGATATTTTAGGTTTATTAGTACCTTGACAGATGCTCAGCATGTAATTATTCACCTATTATTTCATTCAATTTTTGATTCATTCTAATTTTAAGCATAATTTCAATCCGATTGTGAAATTGAGATGTATAAACATTTAATATTCAACGACTCATTTCGATTTTTATTTTCGAAGCATATTCTGACAAATAAATTGATGTCAGGAGCATATTTATTTTTCAAAATGGACCCGGAAGGGTTGGTAAGTATTCTGAGCATAAGCGTATCTCTTCGAAATCATCTTACAGTGTAGCAAGCACTGGATGCATTGGATCGACAAGATGTGTCGACAAAAAAATTTAAAGGTTTAGAGCAATAGTGACTGGGAATCTACAATTGGGAGTGTAGAGAAGAGCACTTTCAAAACCTAGCGGTTTTGCTCAATATTTTATGAGAAATCTTGTGAAAACTACCTTATATTTTGAAAAAATTCAAAGGTTACGTAAAAGGTGAGATTATTATTTATGACAGAAAATGACTAGGATTCCAAAAAATCAATCAATAAATTATAAAGAGATTGGCGAATTACAGAAAAATAAGAGAATTCAACACAGAAAAATATTTTACACACCTTAATAATTTTCTATCAATTCAATCTATCATTATTGAAATTCCCCAGCATTTTATTTCTTTCAACTTTGTCGTTAAACAATTTTTTTTTAGTGTCGTTATCTAGACTAATTCTAAGTTGACTACAGAATAGTTACTTTGAAATCAGATGTTCGCCAAGAAAGTTGTTTTTGGTGAGTATCGAGCCAATACGAGAGTTTTATAAAGTTTTATGTGTAAGTCATTGGAGGACTAAGGAAAGATCGAAATTAATTGTGAAAATTGCGAAAAAAATAATGTTGGACAACTAGGATGATTTATGAAAACTCGTATCTAAGATCTAATGAAGGCTAAAATAGTCAGGAAAATACCATGATATGATCGAAAGCAAAAGTTTGAAATGCTTTGTATCAAAGAAGGGGTAAAAAAAGGGGGTGTTTTCCGTTAATCAGTTTGCATGTCCCGCGAAAGGCAACCCTCAGAAATGAAAAAGTTCGAAGTGTGAAAGAAATATTTCAGACGTTAAGGATCCTACATATATTAAAAAAAAATAGTGCAGAAAGTAGTGTACCTACCACATTTCATGAACCCTCAACAAGAAGGAAGATTAGGAAGTGTTAAGCTGCAGGTGAAAAAAATACTTTTAAAAAGATTTCAATTTCAATCAATATATTGTAAATACTGTATAAATAAATAAATTAGAAATGAAAAAAAATTGGGTCCAGTATTGGTAATGGTGAAGAAACTGCAGATTATTGGAACAGAAAGGTCAGTTAACGTATCGAAGTTGATTTTTTGTAGCCATCTTTCCAATTAAATCTCATTTTGGATTGAAATATGTTTTGAGTTTTTGGGAAATTTTTACCAAAAACTACGGTTCCTTATCAAATTACAAACTATTAACGTCACTGGTGGTCAGAAGACTGGCATAGGAAAAACAAGTTGTAGTTTTTGAGAGCAGTTCTAAATCAGTCCCTGTTAAGAAGTTGAGAAATCATTTGTTACTTTTCATTTTTGTCAGAAATAAACAATTTGAAATTCAATTCACTTGTATGTTAATTGTTACATGTGATACAAAGTTCTTCCAAATGGAAGTTTATTTATTATCAGACAAGGAAAAATAAAAAAAATGAAGCCTTCTGATTTTCTGAAATGGAGCTATTCATTTTGATAGTTTTGTATCGGGATTCGCTTTGTTGAAAAAACGGTAAAACTAGTGTAATTTCGCCTGCTGCTTATGAATCTGAGACTGAAGTTTAAATTATTTTTATGCAGACCAAAGTTGGTAAAATTAGGTACGTCGTTTTATGGAATTACGAAATAAACCATCAACATCAATGAAAAAGTCAAAAGAAAATTTGAATATTGATAATATCCCTATTAATTACAAGAGAAATTACAGACCAGAACGAAAAAATTGTTACACAAGGATGCAAGTATAGTTACATAAAATGTGAGTAACGAAAATAATTTCCAAATCTGAATCGAAGTATCCAACCATATGCTATTTATGAATAACAAAAGGGGTTCTAATGAACTTGGTAACAGATTTATCTAAAAAATATTTTTATTGCTTGCAGTTCAAATAACTTTATAACTTGAATGATTGCTCGATAAATAGAGAAAATGTAGAAAAATATGTAACTTCTAAGTGTTAACTTAATGATGAAGTCCTTCAGAAATTATAAAGTCACTATATAAAAAATTAACATCATTAGTGCGCAAACGGGCAAGCCCTACCAACCTTGAATACTTGTCAGAGTAGTGAAATTTCCAAAAAGAGTTATATCGATATCGAGTGAGACCTGGTTATAGGCTACAGAAATACCTCAAAATATGGCCTAGGAAACGGGATCATTCCACAAAACACTTTTCGTACCAGCATTTTGGTACCAGAACTTTCAATTTTACTTGGAAAGTAATTTACAAGAACGAATAGCATTGCATTTTGCCGATTTGTGAAATTGAAACTCGTAAAAATTTGCCATTAGGTGGTTCAGTACTTCTGCAGGGAGAAATGAAACTTGGTATAGCAATGTCGTTTGTCATGCAAATTTCCAACTCGTCAATGAAATTTATCAATAATACCCTTTTAAGAGCGCCAAAACTGCTCTCAATTACAGTTTACATTGTTAACTTGATTTCTAATTAAGAGAAACAATAAAATCTAGCTGTATAACAAATTCAAAGTTTGGAGTCCTGTTAAAGAATTTGAACAATATCCACCGCTATTGGAAACTTTATTTGAATTATTTAGCTCCAAAACAAGCACTTTTCCTACCAATCACCCACAATGCAATACTCTTCCCGAGGTGCGTTTCACCAATCAAAAACCAGTGTGAAAAGTAAATAGTTGCAATTTTTAAACATTGACTTCACAATTTAGATCAACGAAGAAGAATACATGAGTAAACCAATCATTTTCAATAAACAACCTCAATACTAAAAATTTACCCCACACTCCTCAATTATCTTTAAACGTAGGCGGGCTGTGGTTTGAAGAAGGGGTATGAAAATGGACACGGACAGATCAGCCAGCAACGCCATCCAAGGTAGGTCATTACCCTGTTGGACATTAAATAGTGCCACTAAGATCTCCTCGGTTCTAACTTTTGCGACATACTCGTTAGCACCCTTTGATTATCTATAGTTCGCAGGCAGGAAATATACGATTTGACCTCTCCTTCGCTCTTTGGTGATGGTGGGTCTAAAACTGCAACAAAAAGGAATTCATTATATCCATCTCAAAACAGTAGCTCCTCTTAAAAAATTCTCGAATTTGTTTTTAGCTTTAGAAGATGCTAGTTCTTACATCCTCAAAATTTATGTTTTGCTTTCGACTCGATTTGAATTATTTTTTCTTCGTTCTTTTCTATAAAATATTTCCACAGTTTTTTAAATAAAGATGGAAAAGTAGAAAGTCAAAACATTTCTCTCCCAAAAATTAATACCTCCTAAAAATATACCAGCATACGTATGCTGCTCTGGCTCTAATATTGTTATTATCTAAGTAAAGGCGATTACATCTTCTCTTACGGAAATGAAAGAAGTCTCAATCCACAAAAAACCAAGATTGACGCAGCTCCCCAAGACGGTCAGTTGTAACAAAGACTACAGAATACTATTTCGGTAAACTTTGGTTGTAAGGCTGAGCTTCGACTTCAACCGCCGAATGTGATTCATCCTCTGTCTTTCATAGCAGCTCTCATTGCGAGACAATTAGTCAAAAGTAGAGCATAAAAACAAAGCATTCGTGATCGAGCACCACATGAAGCTTGGCTTTGCAACTGGCTTGGAAGCCTCGTGTATCTTTGATTCGTGAATTGAGTTTCCTTCCATTTCCATAGATGGCGTCTTCATACGGAAAAATGTCATCGCCTTTACTTACTCAGGCTTGTCTTTTAAATATAGTTGAGTTATGAAATACATTCGCGGTTCAGCCTAGCATCACTAAGGCGGGTCGTAGATGGATAATTCCGTTTTTTGTCAACTTTTTTGACTTTATTAAATCCATCATGAGGGCTCAATAATAAAATAATTTCACAAGGAAACAGTATACATGCCAATACATATTGCAAGTTAATATGGTTTTTACTAATTTCATATTTCGTGAAAAAACAAATAGGTGGACTTACCAAGTATTAGTTTTTTCATGGTAAAAAAACGTTAAATACAGCGTGACTCACGGTCGATGGTAGGTTAGACGTTTCTGGAAAACGCAAAGCATGATTTTTCTGAAAATTTCACCTTTCACATTTCCTTACCTGTTCTATCGATCTAAAATATTTTCAGCATTGCGGCGTCACCACTTCTATCAAAAAGTCCTAGGAATTACATTTTTTTGAATGGAACACCCCGTACATTAATACATTTTTGGAATCGCTCTGGTATTTCATTACTTTTTTGTCGTACATCTATCTCTATCTGTTTTCGAGATAAAAAATAAATTGTGCTAAGTATGGTCCAAAACATAGCCTTAATTGAAATTAAGTACATCAGTACTCTCAATTCATGAAAAGTTGATATTTTGATGATGGTTTGGACGAACTCGATATATTCAAATAGCACAAAAAAATCGACTCCATATTATACAGGGCGTGCTAAAATTACTATCATTTACATTGTGCATAAAAGTAGTCAACAGTTCATTTTCTCAAATGAATACCACGAAGGGCGTTGGATTATAACCAACAGGTGTCAGCGCAGGATTCTTCACTGAAGTTATTCCTTCATATGCTGTTGGCGATACAACTGCCGCAATAGATTTTCAATTACTGGAACACACTTGCAGACCGGTTTCGGACTGTTTGGCCACTCGTCGGTAAGAAGTAGTGTTTATCATCAACATAAAGTCGATGATTTCCGATAATTGAAAATCGAATTTCTTCATAGTATCATTCCTCGAACTAGGCTGAAGCGGACAACAAACGACAGGTTTGTCATCACCCCATCTGCCTGCGAAGGAGATAACCAACCGCATATCCAAACTTTGCCCAAATCCTCGAATAAGCCAAAAAACTTCAAGTTTGCTCACCGACTATATGTTTTGGATTTCACAGAAAATTTTGATGAATTATTAGTGATGAGTTACCAAAATACTTCGCAATATCCTGAAAAGCAATCAGAACAATTATGAAAAATCTCATATAAATCATAAAATCTTTGGAAATGAACTTAACCAACAATAAATACTTCTTTATCAAATAATGATTTCAAATTCGAATAAATTTGTCATTTACGTTTAAAGATGGTGAACAAGACATAATATTGATAAAACTGAACCTTATTCATTTCGTAAGCCATACGAGGATATCATCGTGGGTTATGACAAAAGATCTACATACTCGTACAACATTATGAATGATTTCATATATTTACTCACAATTCAGTTTCATATTAGTATTTCGACGTTGAATATAATACATGAATATATTTGTAGCGAATATAAATCAAAAACGAAAAAACGTGAAACAACCAGACTGAAAGTGAGAAAGAAAAAAATGAACTTGTTTTTTTGGTGTCATCGGCATCGATTGAATTGGTCATTAGCCTCGTGTCCTGGGTAGGTAATGTTAATAACTCCCCGAGCCACTTAGGTAGCATCATAGCTATTGGCAGTCCGTCAGCCATGTAACGTTGCAAAATCATTCCAGCTTCAATTACATAAGTTCTCTCGAGAAAAATATCTAGTCGAGGTTGGGATCGAACTCACGACCTTCCGATCGTGAACTATTGTCTAATATTAGAAAATAATTTCAGTTGTGAGACAAGTTCCACGACGACCAAGATGTAAGAGGCAATCTTCTGATGATTCAAGAACTTATTGAAAGTAGACAAAATTTTACTAACAAATGTTGAATACAAAAAAGATAGTGCTGTTGAATCTGTTGATTAACGACGTTTCCAGCAAATGAAGAGGAACAAGTCACACATCGGAATGGAAGCCAGAGAAGAAATGATAGGAGTCCAAAAATAACAAGATAAAAATAAGAAACATTCAACTGGTGAAAAATAGAAACTAGAATAATTTTTGAGGGAAGAGCAGAAACTTGAAGAAGCAAGAGTGAAGAATGATGAGAATACAGAAGTAAGTGTTTGTATATAACGACTGAAGAATGAAGGAGATTATCGAAATGGTCTCTTCTGATTTAAAAATAAATAAGAAATAAATCAAATCCAAAAAAAGAAAACGGGTGACAGCCATGAAAAATGAAATAATGTATTTGAAAAAATGCAACTTATGAATCGAGGTTGAAATTTTTGTGACGATAATGATCTAAAGTTAGTATGAGTCTGGCTGATGAAACTTGTTAGACCAAATGTGCAGTTGTGAAAAGCAATTAGGTTCAACTGAGAATGATCCACTAGAACCAGTTGAGAAGAATAAGGTGTGAAAAACTGTTTCACTAAAAGCAGAAGTTCATAATATATTCCAACAATTTCACGACAGCTGACCATTACGGTAATTGTGAACTAAAAGAACCCTGATACGAGTAAAGAAGAAAACTCTGGGTCAACAGCAATAAAAAGCATATGGCGATAATGAAGTGACAAAAAAGTGGAAAACTGGAAAACACAGCTTTGAAATTTGAGTTCAATAAAATCGAAAAAAAGGAACTTCAATTAGCTGAAAAAAGGTGAATTACCAGTCTATTAATTTCAAGAAGTAGTCCAGTTGTATATGTGTAGACATTGTGGCAACACCCATTTTATATGTTCATAAGTTGAAATATGTGACTAATGAAGAAACTTGATAAAGGAGACGCTGTTACGAATGAACTCAAGTCCTGTCCTGTTCACATAGAAAGCTTACCTATAACTTATGGTGAAGGTTCCAAAATATTGATTGATAATGACGTTTCAAGGACTTGCACCTTCACCAAAAAATCAGCTAATTGTGATAGAATCTGATTTTTTTACATTGATTGGGTATATTATGGTAAATCATTTTTGAAACTCAGTTGAAGATTATTCATCAGTGGTTGGACGCTACTTTGTTGAGACGAGTCCATTTGATTTAGCTGATAATAATGTGAATCAAACTTTTAAGTGCGCGTAGGAATATCACCCCAGATATAGTTTTCATTATTATGACGTGGAGTTGGCTTCAATTTTATTATCCGAATTACTACAATTCTTGAGACATGAAGCAATAATTGAAACATGAGTTCATGTTTCTACTCTTATTGTTCCTTCAAAACTATCTATTTTGAAACGATCTGTAAACTCAATTATCTATTTGAGATTTGAGAACATATCTTGAAGTAAGTAAATTTTCAAGGTTTACCTGCGAAATTGATAATTTAAACAACTGTAAAGTAAATAAATTGGTCTCGAGAGTTGAGTATCTGATCAAGTGTGATCGGGAGACAAATGTTCGAAATATTATACTCAAAATTTCCTATAAAATATTTCTTTATTTTAAGCACAACTACTCAACTTCCGTAGAAAAACAATCAGTAGCAATAAAAGTGACCATATTAATAGTGGCCGTCACTCGGAACGATGCATCAACAAAAAATAAATTAATTCATATCTGAAATGATTATTCGTAATTTGTTCGGGCCTGTGGGGCTTTATCGAAAATACCGGCAATAAAGGCCATTAGTAACGAGCCGGAGTGCTGATGGGTGTCTTCTAAAAATTATATTCTCGGCCCGGCTATCAGCAGTTAAATAAACAAAACAAGGCTTTTATCTCAAACGTTCCAGCGCGAGTCGCGCTCACTTAGCGAATGTATAAATTGTAGAGGCCGTATGACACCGTCGGCTTCCCGGCCTAACCGCAAGAAATGTGGCCATTAGCACGGACGATACGTTCAAAAATATCAATAAAGTTTCGTTCAGAACTACAGCTTGGCAAATTTGACCAGCGGAGTGGGGCGAGAGCTCATTAACATTGAGGAATTCGTGTAGTGAACGTCGTGTTAGTACAGTTAGTGGATAAATCAGTCTGTGTAGTGATCTGTGAGTTATTTGTTGTCTTTGAAAATGGTTCTCAGTGGACAGGGAAATTGTGAACAATGGATGAAGCTTTATTGAAGCGGAAGCAACGGCAAATGTAATGAGAATTTCTTTTGAGGAGGTAAAAATTGATGGTAATCATAAATAAAATTATAACCAATATTGTATTTTAATTTTGGAGGTTAAGGAATGAGTAACCGAGGCCACAGGGGTTTGCGTGCGAACTGTAGGTACGAAAATGGTAAGAAACAAAAAAGAAAAAAATACAAAATTGTGATAGATGATGCTGATTTGGCAACTTTACGTAAATTCATATTCAATTTCCATATCAAAAAGAAACAAGTTCCTACGCTTAGGAAAATTGATAAAACTATCTCCGAAATGTTGACTATCAAGGCAGCAGGGAATCTTTGCGAAAAGAAATTCA
Source organism: Leptinotarsa defecta (assembly GCA_015342085.1). Classification (NCBI taxonomy): domain Eukaryota; kingdom Metazoa; phylum Arthropoda; class Insecta; order Coleoptera; family Chrysomelidae; genus Leptinotarsa; species Leptinotarsa defecta. The sequence continues at coordinate 32,951 of WOGO01000038.1, forward strand.
TGAACTTGGAATTTGACATACATTCACAATACAGACATGCAACACAATATAACCGGTGATTGTGCAATGTTTATATGCTGTTGTAATATTTGTGGGTGTTGTAATAACCCAGACGCCTTCTTCTACTTCAAGAAATAGAGCTAAAAAAACTAAATCAACGGCCAATCGTAAATATGACGAAAGCTTCTTACAGTACGGTTTTATAATGAAGCCAGGGACTGAAACCAGTCACACTCCTACTGCTCAATGTGTTTGTTGTATGTCTTAAAACACTTTCGAACCAAATCATGAAGCCTTCTTTGCTGATGCAACACCAAAGTACTAAGCACCCTTATTTGATTGGTAAGCCCATTAAATTTCTTCAAAGAAAATCTGATTTTATTTAAGAAAGAATCACAATGTTTGACGAATTTTTTCAATACTGATACTTACTTGATAGAGGCGTCATACCTTGCTAGTTTAAGCATTGCAAAAGATGGAAAGCCCCACAAAATCGATGAGACGCTTGTACTACCGGCCATTGTGGATATGATCCAAGCCGTGTTAGAAGAAAAGGCAGCCAAAGAAATTCATAGAATACCATTGTCAAATAACACAGTAAAGAGACTAATTGTCGGTGTCTATAATATTGAAGAACAACTAGTTTCAAAACTCCAAGAATGGACATATTTTGCACTTCTTGTTGACGAAAGCACCGATGTTACAAACATGGAGCAGCTACTTGTTTTCGTGCAATTTTTTTGTAATGAAGAAGTGATAGAAGAGTTTTTGTTCTGCAAACCACTTGAATCAAATACCACAACGGAACTATTTTTTGAATTAATTGATAAATATGTGCTCAAAGTAGTCAGTCCCCGGTACAGATAGTGCAAAAATTATGTCAGGGCCATCAGCAAAAATGAAGTTATTCCTGAATGCCAAAGTACGTACATTAGCTGACGAAGGTATGCGGGAGAATCTCAACTCCTTTCTATTAGATGCTGTAAAAGTTATTAACATCATTAGGGGTTATTCTCCTTGATATGTGAAGAAATTAGTGGCAAGTTCAAGACTTTACTCCTGCATAGAGAAGTGAGGTGGTTATCTCGGGGGGAAATTTTGAACCGTCTCTTTGAACTGAGATCAGAAGTTTTTATGTTTTCAAGTGAAAAAAATCACGACATGAAAAATTATTTGCTGATGTCAAGATTGGCTTATCTAGCCAACATTTTTGACAAACTCAACACACTGAACTTGGGACTTTAGGAGAGAGTTTGTCCTGTTTTGTTCACAAATACAGGAAAAGAATTTATATGCATTTTCCTCATAATTGTTTGAAGAAAATGAAATATCTCCAATACCAGATGTAGTTGCAATTATCATTGTTCACTTGGAAGGCCATCAAAAAAGCTTTTAGGAGTATTTCTCTTAAGTTTATTCAAAAGTACATTGGATCAGAAAGGAATCCATTCTCGGGAACCTCACCAAATGAATTGGAACCAAAAGATAGTTTTATCGATCTCACAGAAGATTATTTCAAAGATAAATCTTTAATTACCTTCTGGAATTGATGTGAAACCGAGTACCCTTTGATTTTCCGGCAAGCTCTGCTTTTTGTGTTGCCATCTGTTACGAGTTCCTTGTGTGAGAGTGGATTTTCTGAACTCTTTTACTCAACAATCAACATAGAAGCAGAATAATTGATGGAGAGGACTTAAGAGTGAAGATAAGTTCCATTACTCTTGATGTGGATAGTTTAATCACAAACAACAAGTTTTGCACTGAAGACTGAAAATATGATGGTTGATGTTTTGCTGAGTTAGTACTAATTTTTTATTTACTTGTGATGCACTGTTTGAACCCTTTGGTGTAGTAATGAATATTACTGGAGTTTTTTTTCGATACCAAACCGTTATTTTAACATCTTCGCACGTGTTTTGATCATCAAGTGATCATCTTCAGGAGAAAGATCAAACTAAATATATTTGCAATGTTATCCTTATTTATACCATAGATACCTCTTCTAGGTACCTGCGTCTCAAGTGTCTTGAATTGATCTCACAATATTGCCTTATCTACTAGTCTTAAATTAATTTTACAATTTATTTATAACAATGTTATAAATAAACAAATATATAGCCACTGAATATGAAGTTTTCTCAGGAATGTAATTCAAAAAGACACTTTTAGAAATATTGAAATATTAATTAAAATATTAAGTACACTTTCACAAACATATTTTGTTTATTAAAATACAATTTTCAACTGGTTATCAAATTGGTAAAGATCGATCTCAACCATTCAATGGTCTCCCATCTCAGAGGCATAACCATATTTGCTAAGCTGAACCACTTACAAACCAAAATAGCAAAGGCGGATCTACAAGGTTTAATGGGGGTAATAACCTCCCCATGATATCAAAAAATTCAATATATTTTAGATGAGTATTTTAAGATGTGCACACATATATTTTGGCCTCCGAAACGTTAAGATAAGTATTGTATTATTTTTTTGATAGGCAAATTTGTTGAATACGACAAGTTACTGATAATTAGAATATTTTTCTTTGTGAAAAATACTTTGATTTTACGCAGTAACTTATCGAAGTAAACTAAAAAGTTTGCCTTTTCTACACTTGTATAAAGTTCTCCACTATAATTTTCATTTGTTCAGATTGTGGAAGGTGGAAATACCCAAAAGAAGGTTGATGAAAAACTGATTTTCCTCCACAAAAAATAACTTTCGGTCAATACATGTGTACACGTATTTTCATAATAACATTAGTCGTCGATCCTTGGGATTGGGAAGCATTTTCTATGAGAGCTAGCACGGATGCACGGATAATATCACCGCCCCGACTTTGTACATATATAATCTTCATATTTCGATTGACTCAATCAATACTGTATCACGCCGTTCATTGGTGACAACCATTTGAAAATTCAATAGGTATTTTTGAGTTTATCGAGACAGAAAAATATGTATGTAGTAATTACGCCTTCAGAATAAAGTAGTTATTTTCCTGCCTCTAACGAGGGTTGCCTTTTATGTTTCGGGATTTGGCAACCCTAGTGTTGCAATCTGGCAACTTACAGCTCTATCGTAAAGTTGGATATTTTTGAGCTTATACGTACTTAAAACTTTCTGATATACGCGCGTTATTTGTGTTGTTTACAGTAACTTAAAAAATTCATCTCGGCCCAAAAATGGAATTAAATCATGAACATTTTCATGCGATTATTTTTCACAACTTTCGACGTGAAATAACTGAGCAACAGTGCATGGATGAACTTAATTCAATTTTTGTCGATGAAGCTCCATTAAGGACCAGTGTTTATCGATGGTATAGTGAATTCACACACGTAAAAAACAAACTGAGAGGTCAACGTTTTTCGGCACCCGAAGAAGCAGTTGCTGCATTCAGAATGCATGTTTTGGAGATACCTCAATCATGGTGGCAAAAGTGCTTCGAAAATTGGTTTAAACGCATGCCAAAAATGTATAGATCTCCATGGGGAATATTTTGAAAAACAATAAAGTGATTTTCAATCATTAATATTTGTTTTTGTTCTCTAATCCCGTTTACTTTCAAGATTAGGCATGATCAAAGAAGGTTTCAATTTCATGCATTACTGAAAATTACTCAGAAGCTGACAGTAATATTAAAAAATTTCGTTGTTTGACGTTCTCTAGAGGCATCCTATCCGTTACTACCCCTGGACTTCACATTAAATTTCTCCATTTCCGCCTGTGCTACGTGACTGTTGTCTTGAGATGGTGAACGGTGCAGTTGTAGTCTCTATAGACGGTAGCTTCGATAAGTGGCATCTCATGTTTCCCCAAACACGTAGGATCATTATGCGACGGGATGAGGAAAAAACTACCGGCCGCTCACATTATTTTCTCATTCTCGGATTATCGAGATTTTTTCACCAACTCGTTCACCAAACAGTTCATTACTTTTCGGACATTCAACTGCAATTCAATTATGGTGCTCATAAAATTCTTCGTATCAAGCCACAACGCGGGTTACTAAAAGAATAATTGAAAACAGCTGGTTTCATCGACAATTTGCCCGTGATCCGTATCAAATTTTAATTTAAGGACAATACCAAGGATAATTCTTTTAATTTTTTGAACAACAGAAAAAGATGCATTCTGTGAAATTCTGAAAGCACCGTGAGAATTAAAAGAAATGATTGGATTGTGGCCGGTACTGATTCTATATTTCCATGGGTTTCAATAAATTTGAAAAACGTAAAAAATGTTTATGCCACTGTCTCAGTCTTCTTGGGGTTGATCGACAGTGAGTGTTCCTTACACCATGTTTCTATCAATTTGAGCCAATCCTGCGCTCTATCGTACAGTGTGTTTACAAATTTGCCGGTCTGCAAGATAACTATGTCATCTGCGTATGCAATT